>JAIFKG010004829.1:0-20039 GCA_020351975.1 Phyllosticta ampelicida
CACCCCCCATTCACTGCCTTGGCTTGTATATGCTCGCTACAAGCCGTCCGTGGATATTTCATCGGCAGCAGCAACAGCTCATGTGCAGTGCCACTGTTGCGTCCATCGCGTCCACCGCGCACCGCGTCCACCGCGTCCACCACGTCCACCACGTCGGCTCCTGGGCGCCATTCTCCTAGCCACTGTCGCCCTCGCCGTCACAACTGACGATGCATTTCCGCTCGTCCCCACAGCCTGAGTCATTGAGGCCTCGAAAAATCCTGAAATCTACCGTTATTGCCAGGACTCGTCGCGGAGCAGGAAACGAGGAATAAATAGCAGCCCGAAAACCACATGATGCAATGCTACCAAGGGGCCACAGGCCCAGTTTGCTATTGTTAACCTCTCGACACTAGTGCCAGCCTGTAGAATGCCGCCAAACTCGAAGCCCTGACCAGATATCGTTCACCGCGCCCGTGGGTGCTTATCACCGGCCGACGCCTCGTCCCTTTCGCTTTCAAGGGATCACGCCCGGAACGCCTAAAACGGAGAAGCCAACCCCCAGAACAATCACGCCGCCATCAATCTCAGGACAGGACACGAGCTTTGATTCCAATCTCAATCACCCTGCACCTTCGTCGCGAGGTCGACCTACCACGTACTGTGATGCTTTTTCTATGCGCCCAACGCCGCATCGTTTTCGACAAATCGACCAATCATCCTATGAAATTGCAACGAGCAACACCGTTGCCTGTTTGGGCTTAGCGGCTGTGTAGCTCCGCGATCGATGATTGCCTCTTGCAAACGACGCTGGCTTACATCGGTATGCACGCTGTCTCTCAACACCTAGCACCGTCACGTCATCCATCAACACCACCACAGAAATCGTCGGGGAACATCGTCAGCAACCATTTAAGCCGGCGCTATGTGCCACACCGCTAGCGTTGTTTGTTCGTCTGGTGAGCTCAGCACATGCTGTTGGGCAACAAGCCGGCAGCTAAGGAGCTGAACCATCTTCTCCAATGGTGAGAATGGCGAGTTGAATTTCCTGAGCCGATGTTCTTTGAATTTCTTGCGTTGTCAACAAACGTGATAACCTCTTCGGCTAGACGCAGCGTCATTTCCGCATCCACATGAATGATGCCAACAGAACTTCCAGGGAGCTGCCGGACACTTTCGTGCCGTCCCGTCCGTCTTGGTCGAGGTGATGCATTCCACGGTCGCAAGGGCTCATATTGGCGTCGCTGGTCTGCATTCCTCGCGGGCCGAAGCTTCGATGAGCTGCTTCCGCTACAGACACATGTGTAAGCTCCACAGCATGATTGCTAACAAGGTTGTATTTCTCCAGATCCAGCCTCCAGACTTAAGCATATTTTCGGCCTTCACTTTGCCTTGTTGATCCCTTCAAGTCCTCTAATCAAATCCAAACTCTTCCAACCGCCACCCGCTCGGGAGGCCTGATATGAATGTCAGATTAGGGTGACATGTGCGCTAAAAGAGCAAACAAGAGTCACTAATTTGAGCATAATGTCCAATCCGTACTTGGTAGACGGCAAGAAGAAACCGTTTCGGCATCTGAGGGGAAATGAAACTCAAGACAGGGATGCTTCATACCTGTTTTGGCCAAAATTGGTCGGAGTTAGAGGACTGATCGAATCCCAACTTTTCGATGCACATCGTCCACCTAGATACACTCAGACCGAGGCACCAATCGTTCTGGCATCACTGTCCCATCATAGACCGGCTTTTACCCACGGCCAGCGGTGTTGATGTTGTTCCGGCATAACAGGATGCTGCATCGACAACCTCCCAGATCGGATCGAGTATGTATGCATTTGCGCAACACACACCCGTTTTCATCACGGCCTGCAATTCCTCCTCGAACTCCTCAACCCAAAAGTCAACAGGCGTGGATGATGTTTCCAAGTTGTTGGCCAGATCGCCGTCCATCGTATCCACTTTCCTGGTATGCAGCTGTACGAGTCGCACTCAAGGAAGCATTATCCCGCGCCTCGAGAACGGTCAAGTTTGAGAGCTACTCACCCGTTCAAAAGAGCTCGCGGTTGGAAACTCCGCCTAGTCACAGTTACGCGTTCCTGGTTAGCCACGAATCTCCGCTTGCCTTAGACAGTTAGCCGGTCTCAGGTAAAGTCAACCTCAAGGAACCTCGGTATTAGCTTTGACCTGAACCGTGGTGCGCAAAGTCACTTGCAGTCGACATTCAGCTGCCCAGAGCATGATATCTTTCCCGCCGGCCTTGCAGAACTGACAGCTCTCAGTGAACATGGATGGCGAGGGAGAACGACTGTTGGCAAAGCAGTCGAGTTCAAAGCATAATTTGGCCGTCTTGCGCCTGAGCAGCCAAAGACTTGGCCTGGTGCATTTGTCATAAATAGTCAGCTGAATGAGGCAGGTGCCCACGAAGAATGTCGCATACTTTAAACTAAGGTGAAGATGCTCCTGTGGCGCCGGCCATACACGCGGACCCTGGGCTGTTGCGCAGTTAGCAAAACGCGACAGCAGAGCCGCCGGTTTTATATGATCATCAAGTTTGTTCGACAAATATCTACCACTTTAGACCCAGAACACACCGCAATCGCTAGTTTTGCAGTCACTCCTTCATCAATTCCCTCATTATGCAAATTCACGTCAGTCTTTTCGTGCTGTTATGGACAGCCCAAACTGTCTTTTCTGCAATCACCGCAGACAATATCAAAACCTCAGTCGACTCCTTTACTCTGCAATTTCCTTTCAACCCCATTAAGGACCTCTACTGGACAGGAATGAAAACCCATAGACGCGTCTGTTTTGCTGCCTCACCCAGCGGCGACGTCGGATATGTTGCGTACCTGGACGCGAGTGGAAAAGGGGTTCACGTGCAACAAGTGAACTTGCAGACCTTTGAGGCCGTGGGCGATGCCTTCACCGTACCAGAGGGAAGAGAAGGTTCGTGCTCAAAACCTCTCAGGATTCGAAATTCTAACGATGAACAGCCGGCGGTCTTGTTGTTCACGAAGAGGGTGTGGCTCTTTTGACAAATGAACCGCTACCCAAAGGTACCAAGGATGCTCCTCCCCCAGATGGCGAAGGGAAACCAACGCCCGTCCCTGTCCTGTATCGGATCATCGACGGCCAGGTGAAGTGGAAAGTCTTCCTCGCCGGTCCTGGACTTCATCCAAAGGAGGGCCTTGGAGCGGCGGTCGACATGAACGGCGATCTGGTCTGGTCTCCTGCCAAAAAGCTTTACGCTGCATAGTAAGACAACACCACCCTCAAAACCTAAAGCCTTGTGCTGACCACCACAGCTTCGTCATCAGCTACTACTCTGGTGACGGGAAAGGCCACTTCAGCGATTCGATCCAATACGTGGACGAAAATGGCCAGATTCAAGACATCGAAGGCGCCACGAGCGCTGGAGGCTGCAGTCACAACACTGGCATTGCCTTTGAAGAGGCCGACGACGCGCCATTCACCTCGGCCTGCGCCGAAGACCAGACCGGCACCGTCTGGATCAACACCAAGAACCAGGGCGAGGACTCGCCGGCCGTCCCCCTTTCCGTGGAGCCTTTCATCAACGGCATGTCTGGTGAGCCATTCAATGGAATGGGTGGCTCATGGAGTGTCCTTGTTCGTCTTGGCAAGTCGCAGTCGTATGCCATTACCTGGCTCACGCGTAACACCGAGTTGAAGGACAGCCCGAAGGAGCCGGATACCAACACCAATACCAAAGGCGGCACGGTGCCTCAAGAAACCAACCCAGATCAAAAAGAGGACACCACAGAGCCCCCGGAGAAGCTTGGAACCAGGCTCTTTCGGTTGTTCAGGCGCCATGCGTCGAAGAAAAAGACGCCGAAGAAGAATCCCACAAATAGCAAGCAAGTGGCGACACCCCAGCAGCAACCACCAGATACCACGAATTCCAAAAACGGGGGCAGTGGCAATGGCGAAGGAGGCAACGGCGCTTCACCACGTCAAATCGCCATCGCCATCCTGCCAGACAAGTTCAGCGTGGGCCCCAAAAACATCATCACCTCGCCGCCTGCGGATCACTTTAACACCCACATCGCCGCCTTTGACGAAAAAACCATCCTCTCCACCTACGAGGAAATCGAGAACCCCGATTGCGTCAAAGCGGCCGGCTGCCTGGGCACATGGGCCGGGACGTACTTCGCCCAAGTCGACGCGACGACGGGCAAGGTGGACGGGGAGGCCTTCAAGAGCACCGAAATCTTTGTCGGCGGTGACCTCGTCACCCTGTCCAACGGCATCTGCTTCCCCTACGTGTCTATGAAGTGGGACACGAGCACCAAGGTGGATGGTAGTAGTGGGACGGGCGATCAGGGCGTCATGATGGGCAACGGGCCTCAGGAGCAAGATGCGCAGAAATTGAGCTTTGCGTGCGTGAGCAATCCGTCGGGGACTACCTCGACAACCGAAGGTGGCGGTAGTGGTGGTGGGGCAGGATCCACGACGACGACGACCACGACCAGTAAGTATTCTGCCTCTTTTCTGCACCCTTTCCTCCCTTGTCATTACGTCGACCGTGCGTAGTCGAATGCATGCTGACCTTGGTCTCCACTTTAGACAACAACAATAACATCAACAAACACCATCTCCACAAGCGCCGAATGCGTCGCTTCCTGGGCCACGACTCGTCGCCGTTGATGCCGTGGTGGTGATGTGCTCATGAACGGATTGGTCCATGAGCATACGTTGTACTTGAGCTGCACGCTTGCACGAAATGACGGGCCAGGTAGCTTCCATATGCATGTTGTAGTTACAGGTATCAGCAACACGGCCGTTTAAGCTCATAAGAGATTGACTCTGTCGGATGTCACAAGTAAAATTGCGTGAGCACCAATTCATGGCTGACGTGCGACTCTGCAATCATGACTCGAATTGTTGTTTGGCCAGCGCAGCCTCCGTTTTGATGATGCGCTGATTAGATTTCCGCTCGGATCTTCACGATCCGAGCGGAAATCTAACGTTGAGGCCGAAGCCGAGAGAAAGCCGTGGGCGGCTGCAAAGCTAAATTAAGTATACATAGGGAAGGACAGTTGATGGGGAAGAGAACGTGCGGTGCATGAAGACTGGTCGCTCGCTCACTAACATGAAAGCGAGGGAAAAAACCCCCCTCCCCATCCCCTTACCTCCGGATGCAACAGCTGGAGCGACCAATGCACGAGGAGGAGAGGCAGCAGAGTGGGGTGCGGGGTCAGGAACAGAGTGACATCACTCCTCCACACGCGGACCAGACAGCACGCGTCAATCCCCAAACCATGATCCGGCTCTTCCGTCACCTCAGTTGTCGGTTGTCAGCTTCTTCATCAGCCTCAATCCAGGCACGGCGGCCGAGCGGATAGCGCCGAGCGAGCCGCTGCTAGGAGCAGTAAGGATTCCAGTTGCGTGCCGGGTTTATCTTTTGCTTCGTCATGTATCAGTAGTCTAGCTAGGCGTCTTTTCCTTGTCAAGCCGATTGCATCAACGACAACAACCTGTCTGCCTTTTGAATGGAAACCTGAAGCTACCCAACTCATCGATCGGCCTCAACCTCTCCTTCCGACTCTCCCTTTCTCCCTCCGTCCCACCGCACTACCTGACTCTAGAAGGTGCAATGGCACCGTCCACGCCGCGCATCTTCATCGTGCGCCACGGCGAGACCGAATGGAGCTTGAACGGCAGGCACACAGGCACGACGGAACTGCCGCTGACGGCCAGCGGCGAGAAGCGCATCCGCGCGACGGGACGCGCCCTGGTGGGCGACGATCGACTGATTGTGCCCAAGAATCTGGCGCACATGTGAGTCTGCCTTACATTTACTTATTTTGTGTGTGTGTGTGTGTGTGTGTGTGTTTGTTTCCCTCACCTAACTGCGTTTGGATTGACTCGGGGGTTTCCGAGTGGACGGAGTGGAGTAGTGGAGTGGATTGGAGCGGAATGGGGAGCGGAGAGAGCTGCTTGGTTTGTCGGCCGGGGGGCGGTCTTGGGGAAAATCAACCAATTTGGACCAGGCGACTGAAACCATTCCAAAGCTACGTATCGCCGCGCCGCCGCGCCCAACGCACCTTCGAGCTCCTCAACTTCAACTGCGCCGCGCCGCCGCCCTGGTCTCCCCACCCCTCCTCCTCCTCCTCCTCCTCCTCCTCGACCGAGACCGAGCCTCCCCGTCACACCCACGCTCACATCACCGTCACACCGCTGGTCCGTGAATGGGACTACGGCGACTACGAAGGCCTCACCTCGGCGCAGATCCGCGAGCAACGGGCCGCCGCCGGCCTGCCGCCGTGGGACATTTGGCGCGACGGGTGCCCCGGGGGCGAGAGTCCGCAGGACATCACGAAGAGGCTGGACGAATTGATTGCCGAGATAAGGGGACGGTGGCACCGGCCGTTTTTGCAGGGCGGAGCGGAGGCAGGAGAGGCGACGGCGAGGGGCGATGTCTTGATCGTGGCGCATGGTCATGTGTTGCGCGCGTTTGCGGCCAGGTGGGTCGGCAGGCAAGTGTATGAGAATCCGGCGTTGATCTTGGAGGCCGGGGGTGTGGGAACGTTGAGGTGAGTTCTTTCTGTCCTGTTACTTTTCTTTTCTTTCCTTTCCTTCCCCTTCGCCCTCCCCCCCCCCTTTTTTTTTTCCTTGTCTTTTTCTCCTTTTCTCGTGGAAAGTTTGAATCGAGAGGGAGAAGACGGAAAAGGAGAGGCGAGGATGTTGGTCTGCATGGCGGAGCAGGCTCATTTCCTCACGAGCGACGACGGACAGTCACAATTGATCGGCTGGCTGACTGGTGCTCATAGCTACGAACACCATTCGATCGACGAGCCGGCCATCTTGCTCGGCGGCGCTTTTGTGGTTGAGCCCGAGCTCGACAAGTAGAGCCCCCCTCCCCTGCGGACAAATAGCTCTGTTACTTGCACCTTTTTAAATATTAGATGAAGTTTAGAAGAGGACGTGCTTCCATTTCGCAGCATTGACTCAACATTGCACACATCACTCACGACTAAAGAGAAAAGATCTAAGCAGCTCATGCTGTTAAATGATCGCCGCCTGGGTGTGTATGTATTTTACCCCCTCTCCCAAACACCAACCATGCCTCCCACCGTCGAGACTGCCAGCCAGCCTCTTCAAAGTGAGAAAAAACGCCCTCCCAAACCCTCACCTCCTCGCCAACCCGAAACCCGCGTTCTTCAAACCCCCCCCCCTACTATTTCCCTTCACCCCTCTGCTGATCCAGAGACGGGAGCCACATATCGAAGCGCTGCCAAGAGAAGAGCGCGCAGCATCCTTGGTGCCAACGGTTATACGAGGCATTTCCACTAGGACCGTGTGACTCTGCAACACAACACACGAGGAGGCAGAGAAAGAAAGGGGGGAGGAAGAAGGATTCAAAGGAGAAGAAGAACGCATTGGCTGTGTGCAAGTGCCAGGACGAGGTATGCGAAAGCGACTTGAACGGCGCGTGGGCACGGCGCGTGGGCACGGCGCTGTATTGTCGAAAGAGCCCAGCCAAGTCAGATATCAGTGATGGAAGGGAGGAACTTGGGTGAAAAAGCGCATCGTGTTTTCCCACCTCTCGTCTTATTTCCCATCATCGCCTTCCGTCTTTTCCTTGTTCCCTAGCTGTCTGTGCAATCGTATCCCATCTTCAAATTACAATTATATGTGTATATATGAATGCTGACTGGCGGTTTGGATATCCAAAAGGAAAGTGTTCGAAAACAGCAAGCCAGAGAACCAAAACCCCTGGTGTTAAGAAAAAGCGCACACGTAAGGTCCAAACAGTACGGGGGAAGGCGATACTTGTGTGGCTACATAAGCCAGGGGGATGTGGTAAATGTCCCTAAACTATGGCCTGCCTGTCCATATATTACGACATCCCCCATGTTTCGCGGTCATGTGTCGAGAGTTTACAGGAGAGAAAGATTTCGATTCATTCTCCTGTACCGATGAGGGGACGTAAGGGGAAAATGGAGGAAAGGAAAGTGGCTAATGCGAGCGGGGGGTATTCGTATTGTAGTCGTGAGGGTGATGGCATTTAGCGCAGCACCAGTGAAAGCGCCAGTTGGGATTATGCGGTGAGGCCCAACGCTGTTCTGTTCTGCTTGAAAGGCCCGGTAAGAGGGGAGTGTAAGAGGGGATGCGCGAATGGCCAATAGAAAAAAAAACCAAAAAAAAAGGCGACGGTAAACACGAGCAGACAACGAAGAAAAATGACAAAAGATCAAAACCGACGTCTTCTCCTCTTTTGCGGGGCCATCGCCATTATGCTATTAACCACCAGGCGCCACCAACAATTCCGCCAAGGATGACAATTGTAAGGAAAGAGGCTCCTGCCTTGTCGCCGCCTGTGATGGACTGGATGGACGTCGGGTTCTTGACGCTGTGAGCGCCTGCGTTCGGGTCACCCTTGGACGTGCCGCCCGTCCCGTTGGTGACCGGGCCGGAGACCTTGGCAATGAGCGCTGAGCCAACCACTTCGAGTACCGCCATTTGCTCGCCGACACCTGTACTGCCATCAAAGGAGCCAGTCGTCCATTTGAGACCGCATTGGTTGCCGTCGTCACCACCGGTGCAGGTCTTGATAGCTGCTTCGCGCGATGCTTGGAGAATAGGTTCAAGTTTGGGCGTGGTCCAAGGCGCGACCTTTGTCGCGAAGGCCATCCAGCGTGAGATATAGGCCTTGAAAGACCGTTGATCGACGTTGCATTTGTTGTTGGGCTCGCACGCCACTTCGGACAAGATGTTTTTGCCATCGGGAGTGAAGGTACTGATGCCGGTAATGATGCCATCGACGCGTTCCCGCCAGATGTTGTCGTTATCACCCTTTTCGGCAGTCTGTGGTAGTGTAAGCTTCAACGTTTCGGGTAGCGGCAGTTCATTCTTACAAGGTTCCACATGGCGGCAGCACCGGCCAAATACACTCCGGCGTTGTAGGTCCATTGGATGTGGTTGATGCCCGAGCAGTTTGTCGTGTCATCAGTGCCGTCGAAAAAATGGTAATCATCGCTCATCAACCCGATAGCATGCGACCAGTCCCAGGCCTTGGCAGCCCAGTCTCCATATGTCGTGTTTCCCGTGTACTTGTCGAGGCGAGCCGCAATGTTGAAGAAGCAGCCAGTGGAGATGGTGTTTTTGTAGTTGTATCCATTGTTGAAGGTAAAGATCTGCCACTTGAGACCACCTCCGCAAGTCGCCATGTCCCAACGCGCGACTTGGGTGTTGAAGACGGCCTGGGCCAGGGCGAGCCATTGCGGTGCATCCGACGGTGGGTCTGGGAACTTGTTCTCGGCTGCGGACATCGCTGCCATGCCCCAAAAAGCTTGGTCATCGTTTCCCAGTGTCTTGGACTGATTGGGTGGCATGTAGTCGTTGTCGGGACCGACCTGATGGAGCATTGCTTGGATGGTGATGTCGTTGAACTGGTCATCTTGAGTGTAGAGGTAGTAGTCGATCAGGGCGCCATTCATGGCACCAGCCTCCCACCAATAATAAGGAGATGGCAAGTTACCGGGCACGTCTCCTGGCCGGTATCCGGTGTAGTATTTGACCATGCCTTGGGCAACAGTTTGCAGGCCCTGCTTGATTGAACCTAACAAGAATAGTCAGCGGATGGCGTGACTCGGCCAACATCATATATGACCACACCATCATCTTGCCAGTCGATTGTGACTGCGGCATTGACACTCGAGGCACCGAGCAGTGCGATGCCAGCGAGGGTCGAGAGCTTCATTGCAATCTTCATGTAATGACCAACTGGAGATCACTTTGGGTGCGGCTGATCGGCGTCGACCGGAATTCGAAATGTCGAAATTGCAGAAGGGGGGCGGGGCGGGGATTTTTTTTTGGATTATTTGAACGGTCGACGCCGCAGAAGAGGCTAGGGCAAAGTGACGGCGGAAGGATGGACGATGGCGTAGGAGTGCCGTCGACTGGTGGGTGGTGGGTGGGGATGGCGGGTGCGTAAATCCGGGGTGACAGGCGGGCCGGCGCAGGCTGACGGATCGTGCGTGTGGAGCGGAGGGATGGAAGATCTGGAGACGACGACGGCGAACCAACGATGACGAGATTGTAGTGGGAGTGTTTATGTTGTTTCGAGGGCGACGGTGATGAAGAAGTACAGGTTGCAAAGCAGGCAGGGGCAAGGAGGCCATAGGCTCGGGCTCTTGCTGCTCGTAGTTGCTTGGTGTGCCTTGGCGGCTGGGCGGCGAGGATGGCACGACTATAGGACTTGCGCTCTGTGCGAGAGTTCCGATCGCCGAGCGCGACAACTGCCCAGACGGCAGACGGGAGACGGGAGACGGGAACGGGAGCGCTGGATGTGGTGTCGTGTCGTGTGGTGTCGAGTAGTGTCGTGTCGCATGTGTGGCTTTTGTGCCTCATGTCTGCCGCCGTCGCATTGTCTACTGGCGCTGTCATGCTTTCGTTTTGTCGACTCGTGCCGTCACATTTCCCGTCTGATTCCCAGAGACGATTTCACTCCTGGACTCCATCACGATGCATGTGGGTTGGTGGTGGAGCGGGCGGTGGAGCAGGCAGTGGAGGCCTGAGGCATCAAAGAGCCAGTCACGTGCGGCTGCACAACCGTGCAAGCGACCTGCATGCTGACTAACCAACCCACCAGCCGTCCGGCGCACTGCCACTGTCACTGCCACTGCTCCGGCCACTGCCACGGCCACTGGCCTGCCTGCGCCGCCCGAACAGCGCCCGCTTGTTGCTGCTGCTGTGCTGCTGTGCTGCTGCTGCTGCTGCTGCTCCCGCCCGCCGCCTCTCCAGCCGCCGCCCGGAATGCCTGGCTTGTCCATGAGTTGACTACTCGCACTCGCCGCCTCTCAACATCTTTTGCTCTTGAAACTTTCTACTCGAGACCCCTGCCTTCGCCCCTTTCATCTGCTCATCTGCTCATCTGCTCGTCTGCATACATAACTCCGGCGTCTGCCTCTTATCGCACTGCCCTGTGACGGTTTCCGCGACAAAACACGAGACGCTGCTGCTCCAACTTCGCACGGCCTTCCAGCCCGCCGTCCGCTCAGCCTCTCTCCTAGCCTAAGCCATCCGGTCACATCACTTCTACCGACCGGCGACCCTCCACCCTTCTTTCCCCCACCACCTTCACCACCAACACCTACGAGATACCCCCGTCCTTCGACGACAACTCTTCCCTTTTCCACCGCCAAGCCGCCTCCCGCACAATCCGACATCATCATCTTCCACAATGGCCGACCGCGAACCACCCTACGACCCCTACATTCCCAACAACGGCAACGCCGCTGGCAACAACACCGCCAACGCCAATGGCGGCAACCAACGCACCGCTGCCCTGCAGGCTGTATGTTCCCCTCGCTGCTCTCGCGCTTTTGCGTCTTGTCCGGTTTCTCCAGCACGCAGCAGCGAGTAGCTCGATGCGAAATATCTGTGTAGCTCGAGCCCGTCTCTACAAACCGTTCCCCGCATGACAACGGTTGTTGCAGGCTGCTTTGTTCGCTGCCAGCGAAGCTACGACCATGGCCACGCACCGAGCACATGCCGAGTCTGTGGCTCTTTCGTCGCCTTCCGGCAACATGGCGGTGCTCGTGGCTGCCTGTACTGCTGCTCGCTGCTGCTCGGCCCGGCCACTGCGCGTCGCACGACAAAGCAATCGCTGACTTGAACAGGAAATCGACAGCACCGTCGGCATCATGCGCGACAACATTAACAAGGTGTCTGAGCGTGGTGCCAGGCTCGACTCGCTCCAGGACAAGACGGACAACCTTGCCGTGTCTGCCCAAGGGTTCCGCCGCGGTGCCAACCGTGTGCGCAAGCAAATGTGGTGGAAGGACATGAAGATGCGCATGTGCCTGATCATTGGCATAATACTTCTGCTGGTCATCATCATCGTTCCATCTGGTAAGTGCGACAAACTTGGACAAAAGGACCACTGCTGACTGTGCCGCAGTCGTCGCGACGAAAAAGAACTAAGCCATGCTACACGATGGATACGGTACAGCACCGACACTCTACCCCCTTCGGTTTACTCGGAAGAAGGCATGTGTGATGACAGACGAAATGAACTCTTTGGGGCACTCCCATATCAACGAGTGTAGTCTTAACGTATTTGGCGAACATGGAGCGAACGGATTATTTTTTGTTGCATGCCGTTCCAACTTGTAATAATTGATGGCTTCCTATGTGTTTCCGGATTTTGTATGGAAAAGTTGGAGAGCTGGTCCTTTGGCGGCAACCATGCTACGACAATGTACGCATGGTGCTTCGGCCAAACACCAGTACAAATGACGTCGTTGACCAATGGAGAGAAGATCGGTAAAGACCGGTCTGTAGACAGCGATGTGAACCTTGCGTTACACAACCAAAATTCGCCCCGACGGATGCAAATGAGGATAGAGCCGCAAAAGCCCTATACCGGAGCTGGTCCAGCTTCACCCAGAGCAAAAACCCCGAGCTGAAGCAGGTCAAAGACAGCCGAGAGTGCAAATGGCAAATCTCCTGTGCTGAAGACCGAATAATGTTTGCACATCCTAGCAGGTAGGACTTGAGCCGATGGGACGGTTGGCCATCGGCTTGGTACTCTGGCAGCACGCCTGCACTCGTGTGGGGGAAGCTTCCGTTATCGCTGGAACCATCAGTGAAAACCCGGTCGTGCACAAAAAAAACATCGTGCCATAAACTTCAGCACCTGCCTCTGCCCCTCTTTCATATTCCCTCTTCCCTCCTCACTCTCTGCGCCCGTGCAGTCCTTCCTCTTGCTTACCCTCTCCCAGTCGATGCTCCTCTGGGCTGCTGGCAAGCCTCGAATTCTCCCCGGAGATAGTTCTCGTTTAAACCGCAGGGTGCGTACGGTGACTCGGGCGCCTTTTCAAGTCTTCCACGTCAGATCTGATAAAGTCTAGCTCTCAGGAACAACCCCAGTCATCTGAGAGGCACAGCTTCCTCAATATCTTTTCTCTCCTCTCCACTCAAAATGCTGTCCCTCCGTTCGCGCGCAGCCGCCGCTGCGTCCCGCGCCTCCCGCAGAGCCACTTCGTCTTCGCTGCGCGCCGCTCCAGTAGCCCTCCAGTCATGCGCCGCCCGCCGCTACACCACCTTGAATGAGGGCCGCCAGGAGGGCGCTCGCACGGCAATCATGAAAATTCTTAAGGATGTGGGATCCAAGAGGGAGATTCAGCAATACCTGGCACAATTCACATCGGTAGATTCTCAGCAATTTGCCGTCATCAAGGTCGGTGGTGCGATCCTGACGGAACACTTGGATGCTCTCTGTACCGCTCTGCGCAACCTGACGACCATGGGCCTCTACCCGGTCATTGTGCATGGTGCCGGTCCACAATTGAACAAAATCATCGAGGATGCAGGTGTCGAGCCGCAATTCGAGGAGGGCATCCGCGTCACGGATCCCAAGACTCTCGGAATCGCACGCAAGCTCTTCCTCGAGGAGAACATGAAGCTGGTTTCGGCTCTGTGGGCAGAGGGTGTGCGGGCTCGCCCCATCACCGCCGGCGTCTTGACTGCCGACTATTTGGACAAGGATAAGTGGCAGCTCGTCGGCAAGATTACTTCGGTCAACAAGAAGCCTATTGAGGCTGCCATTGAGGCCAAGGAACTGCCCATTCTGACCTCCATGGCCGAGACTGAGGAAGGACAGGTCCTCAACGTCAACGCTGATGTCGCTGCGGGTGAGCTCGCCCGTGCTCTTGAGCCCCTGAAGATTGTCTACCTGTCGGAGAAGGGTGGACTGTGGAACGCCGACACCAAAGAGATGATTTCCACCATCAACCTGGACGAGGAGTACGACCACCTCATGGCGCAGCCCTGGGTCAAACACGGCACCAGGTTGAAGATTAAGGAGATGAAGTCTCTGCTTGATGACCTCCCCAAGTCCTCGAGTGTGGCCATCATTCACCCATCTTTCCTCGAGAAGGAGCTCTTCACCGACTCCGGCGCGGGAACCCTCATCAGGCGCGGAGACAAGGTCAAGACGGCCGAGAACATCTCCGACTTTGAGAACCTCGAGAAGCTCAAGGAGGTCTTGATCAGGGACCGCAAAGGTCTGGACGCCGAGGCCGTTGTCGAGCGCTACGTCAAGAACCTGTCTCAGCGCCCCTTCAAGGCATACTTCGACGACAAGATGGAGGCTCTCGCCATTGTCCTGCCCGCAGATGAGAAGTCCAAGACTGCCCACTTGGCCACATTTACCATTACCAAGCAGGGCTGGTTGACCAACCTTGCCGGCAACATCTTTGCCCGTCTGCAAAAGGAATACCCCAGGATCATGTGGACCGTTGATACACACGACGAGAACTTGACTTGGTTCGCCGAGCGTGCCGACGGCTCGCTTCGCCACGGCGACGAGATTCTCTTCTGGCACGGCATCACCGACTTGGAGGAGGTCCGCCAATTGATGCTTGAATTCAAGCAACACGGCCGCTCCATGTTTGGCGACATTAACCTCGAATCTCAGCTGCACCGCGCTGCCCAGTATGCCCAAAGCTTGAGGCAAGGCGGTGCGCAGCAGCAAACTCGCTCCTACTCAACCGCTCGCACCCTGACCCAGAGCTCCCCCTTGACTTCTCGCAGGATTTCCGTCATCTGCCAGACTCACAACTCTAGAGGCTACGCCACCGGCACCAATCCCAACCCTCCCTATGGCATCAAGTACAAGAGCAAGGACTGGCCATCCAAGGTCGCCCTTATTGGCGCTCGTGGATACACCGGCCAAGCTCTGATTGACCTGATCAACAACCACCCCCACATGGATCTACGTCACGTCTCATCGCGTGAACTCGCTGGCAAGAAGCTTCAGGGCTACACCAAGCGCGAGATTACCTACGAAAACCTCTCTCCTGATGATGTCCGCCGTATGGCCGAGGAGGGCTCCATCGACTGTTGGGTCATGGCTCTGCCCAACGGTGTCTGCAAGCCATTCGTTGATGCCGTCGACTCTGCTGGCAAGCCCGAAACTGTCATTGTCGACCTGTCGGCCGACTACCGCTTCGACTCCAGCTGGACTTACGGTCTGCCCGAGCTCGTCGACCGCTCCAAGATTGCTAATGCCACGCGCATTGCCAACCCGGGATGCTACGCCACGGCCGCGCAGGTCGGCATTGCCCCCCTCACCGACTTTATAGGAGCCACTCCCACCGTGTTTGGTGTGTCTGGGTACTCTGGTGCGGGCACCAAGCCTAGCCCCAAGAACGACGTCAACAACTTGACCAACAACCTCATCCCCTACAGCCTGACGGACCACATCCACGAGCGCGAGGTCTCGGCGCAGCTGGGTACCGATGTCGCCTTCATCCCCCACGTCGCTGTGTGGTTCCAGGGCATTCATGTGAGTAAACATCCAATTCGTCATTTTCCCTTGCTCTAAAAACACGTCCACCACCCACAATCCTACGGGATCAACAAGCTCCCGTTTTAAGCCGTCGCACTCACTGGCCATTTCCTGCATCATACACTGACTAGTCCCACAGCAAACCATATCCATCCCCTTGAACAAGACTCTAGCGGCACGGGACGTGCGGCAAATCTACCAGGATCGCTACGCGGGCGAGAAGCTGATCAAGGTAGTGGGCGAGAGTCCAGTCGTCAAGAACATCGCCGGCAAGCACGGCGTCGAGGTCGGCGGCTTTGCCGTGCACTCGTCGGGCAAACGCGTCGTGGTCAACACCACCATTGACAACCTCCTCAAGGGCGCCGCGACGCAGTGCCTGCAGAACATGAACCTGGCGCTCGGCTACGGCGAGTACGATGGCATACCCCTGGAGTAAGGTGGAAAGGGAGGAACGAGCGGGGAAAAAAAAAAGAAAAAGATGTGATGAGAGATAATTATCTTTCAGTTAGCGAAATCAGCGAGCGAGCAAGCGAGCCAGTAGGTCCACTAGCGAATCAGCAAACGTACTGTAGCAGCGGGCGGATTTGCTCTTTTTCTCTTTTTCCCCTCAAGATCAGGGCTCGCGCTTGACGGAGCGACCTTTTTGCTTGCTGCGAAGAGGTGACTGCTTTCTTTTTCTTGCCTGCCCTTTCCTTACTGCTTACTTTGGCCGGCCTCGACGTCTCTGCGGCTGGCTACAGCCATGTTTGTAGCGGGGAGCGTTCGTTCACTCCCCGCGCATGCGTCTATATCTACTTTTATCTAACTGAAAAAAAGCGTTTTTCCTTGTTCATTCACTCAAAAATTTGTGGCACAGCTTCAATTACGCCGAGTCACTTTTTTTCCGCCACCCTCTCTTCGTGGTTGCTAGACATGTAAGTAGGTCATGTACCAACACGTTTGTGCGAACATGGAATGTGAGGATCAAGGCTACGAGAGCGTGTACGGTGGTAGCTCTATGTCTTTCGAATGGACAAAGACGATACTGGATAGGTAACGGTAGCCTTGTCATATAGGGAGTCAGAATACCCATCGGGGTCTAACGTAAGAAGCAACTGCAGAGTTTAGACCAACGCCTGTCCTTGCGTAAGACGAGATGTAGAAAAGCCCCTCTGTATTATCAATTTGCGTCTGTTGCTTCAACGGCAAAGCTATAGTTGCTCTTCGCCAAAGCGGCAGATCGTCTCCACGTACACCTACCTTGCGTAACGGCGTGCGTGCAGAGAAAGGTTGCACCGAACAACCAACGCGCCAAACACCACACAAGACGAAACGAAACGAGCGGTATCGCATCGCAGCCCCCGGATCATCAGCCCACTTCCTGCTTGGCTCTAGCTAGCGCGGCGCATTTGGCCTCGTCTGGCCTACCTTTCTGCCTACCGGCTGCCTCCCTGCCTCCCTGCCTCCCTGCCTACGCGCCGGCTGGCCCGCCCCCAAACCGCAACCCAAGGCAGAACGTCTCGTGGGTGCAAAACCCAGCCTCCCCCATTTGCAGCGCAAAGGCAGAAAAAGAAGAGCCGGGCGGCTGCACATGCGATGCTTGTGTCGCACGGTGACAGTGGGCTACGGATCGGACTGAAACGACGCATGCGGCGGGCCCCGCCTGCAAAAACCACGAACGGAACCAGTCGTTTTCGCAAGGCTGAACGGGCACACGTACGGATTCAGGGAAAAGGTGGCGGGCGAGGTCCAAACGGACGTTTTGTGAGTCCATCGGCAGCACCCGACGGATAGTGGCCGTTGACCCATGCTGGCACGGCAGTATGCGTTGTACAACCGCTGCGGAGAGGAGGTTGGGCGAGGTGGTGATGTGTGTTGTGCGATGTGCGATGTGCTAGGCTGCCTACATGTACATGTCTACATGAGCCATGTTGCGATGAAGACGGGTTCTCCGGCGCTGTGGCCGACAGCAAAGCCGTGGGCACGTTTTGGCAAGTGGTAGTAGTAGTGGTGGTGGTGGTGGTGGTGGTGGTGGAGGTAGAGGCGGGGATGCTGAGCTGGTGCAAATGGCACGGACGTGAGTGCGGCGGTGGGCGATGGATCAGTGCGGCAAGAGCGTGGCTCCATTCGTGACGGCGAGATGGTGGAGCTCTCTGCGCCGTTTGCCTAGAGTCCCTTGCGCTGACGAAAGGCAAAAGGTGCCATGGCGTCTTGGATCGGCTTCTTCTCTTGTTTCCCGCTCCGGTAGCCACTCTGCGAACTGCGAACTGCGAAGACCTGGAATAATGACGGGAATAGCTGCTGGACGCGGGACGGGAGGCTGCAAGGTACCTAGGGCGTGCCGCATTACCGGGTGCGGTTAGACTGGGCGATCATTCGGCGACGCGAGCTTGCACGGGTTTGAGCCTGCGGGTTTGTATGACGACGAGGACGAAGATGAGGCCGAAGACGAGCAACACCTATCTCGGTCCTCCAGTCCACCTGCATCACGTTGCACCTGGCTACCGCAACTGGCAGACAGCCACGCTGCATGATAGATGGCATGCCCGCAGCTGCCCTCCATCAATGTCTTATATTCCTGCCTCTCCTCCTACCACTCGCGCACTGCACATGTACTTCACAGACCTCAATCTTGCCACAGCCACAGGTCACGGCTCAAGCTTCGAGTCTGTTCCTTCGGCACCGGCCCGTCCAGTCGTCAACGCTCTGTTGGCTCTGTTGCATCGTCCCCAGGTCTGCTCCGTTATCTTTTTAGATTGGGACTAGGGCGTCTGCGCATTGTGCACATCTTTCTGCTGCACGTCTGCGAGCTTATCACCATCCTCGTATCCGCCTCTGACCATCCTTTCTCTGCCGTCCCTCGATCCCTTCATTCCTCCCGAAGCTCAGACACGAAGAGCCTTGAAGCGTAAAAGCCTTGGCCCGCCATTTTGCTGTGTCGGCCGTTGACGTCGTTGACGCTGGTCTCGACTTCCCATTTCATCCACCTTCCTGGCCGCACCTGCCTGCCCGTGCCAGACACGCGCTCCCACCACAAAACTGCCCTCGCCTGCCCAACCCTTCTGCGCCGAGACCAAACAACCTACCTCGTCGCCCACTCATCGCGTTCGCCGAGATTGTTATTTACCGCATACCGTATTCGAAAGCATTCGCCATCATGAACCGCCATTCGCGCTACGACGACGACGCCTACCGTCTCCCCGAGGGCATGACACGCGTGGGCTACGACTCGGACGAACAGAAGTACATTTTTCGAGACCGCAGTGGCCAGGAGTGGGCCTCTCGCAGCGGCGAGGCCTACGGCAAGCTTGAACGCAGTAAGTCTCATTCATTGTTGTCCTGTTCACCTCAACTTTCGCTCGCGTTTCCATCCATATCCACTACCTCCGTTCTCAAATGGACATGGGCAGCTCCAGCTCTGGCTCCCATCTCCTCGGCATCATTAGTGAGCCGTTTTCGTGCACGGCGCCGATCTTCGTCTGCGAGCCACTTGCTCGGCTGCTGTCGCTAGCCTCTTGCCACTACCACGAAACACCACACCCGTTGCGCTACTTTAGACTGCTGGCTAACCAAACCCTTTCCTGGACAGTTGGCTGGGACGGTGGCCCTCTGCTCAAGTCCTCGCCTACCTTCAACACTGGCAAGGCGCCTGCCACCGACTTCGCCGAGATCCTCGCCGGCAGTGAGGATGACAAGGTATGTCACCATGTGCCTCTCGCCCTTTGTTTTTGTTTGCATTTTTCCGCTTTGGACGCTTTGTTTCGGAGACCTCTGGCTGTCGCATTCCTGTCATTTGATGTCGCGTGCGCTGCCGGGCCTGCGTTGCCTCCCTTGCTTCCATTGTCTCTCCTTCTCCCCTCACTTGCCCATCATGCTTCGCCCACGGGACGACTGGCCAGCTCAGACTGTTGCAAAGCTCAGGATTCGTCTTTCCGTCTTGGGGACATGGATGTTGGGCAAATCTCACGTCATGTCATCTATTGCTTCATACAGTACCTTATCAGCTCGCTAACAGCTCGCTTCACAGGCTTCCAACCGCGAGAACAAGAAGAAGCGCCGCCTCAATCCCTTCCTTCTCTTGGTAAGCAACCCTTTACTCCTGACAGCCGATCGAACCATGTCGGCAATCCTTTCATTGTATGGCCAATCAGGCGTCGTGCTGACTTGGCTAGTCTCCCATCATCACGCTGCGCTCCAAGATGAAGGCACGTCGCGATTCGGACGCCTCTGCGGCCACTATGCGCAGTCCCACGTCTACTGTCTCGACCGTCGGCTCGGAGCGCGTTCCCGCTACACCCAACACGCCCAGCTAGACGTTGTCACCGTACGGACGTGTGCGCCACCGCTTTGCTCGTTGGTGGACAAACTTGCAACATCGTCGCCGACCCTTTCAGCCTGTTTAGTCTCGCCTGTGGCCTCTCATACACACGACTTGGCATTAATGGGCGCTGGAGACTGCACTCGGCCATCACTGCATCTGCTGGCTCGCTGTGGACTGGTTGGCATCGTTGCACCTCGTCCGCATCATTCTGCGTTGCGTTAGCTAGTATACGTTCGGTACAGCACCCTGGTCTTGCTGCATGCAAGCTCGGTCTGTCCAAGTACGTCTGCGCTAGTTATACCGCTCGCTCGCAGTGGTCGTCTATGCCTAATTGGGCATTTTCTGTTCTCTTCTCTCTCTTTCTCTCTTTCTCTCTCTCTTTCTCTCTCTCTCTCTCTCTCTCTCTCTCTCTCTCTCTCTCTCTCTCTCTCTCTCTCTCTC
>JAIFKG010004836.1:0-20244 GCA_020351975.1 Phyllosticta ampelicida
CCCGCGTCCCCACTCTTACCCTGCTGCAAATCCTAGGAGTAGGAGTAGGATTATCTGGAGGAAGCAATGAGGACCCGAGTGGCCCCCAAGAGACTGGAGCCACGCAAGCGAGCGAGCGCATTGCCCGCAGGAAAGTCGACACGAGATGCAACGCCCACTGCCAACGCCGCCGCCGCTACCCCCTCCCCTCTCCCTCGCGCCCTCGCGTGGCGTTCGTCCGTATGCTCTTTCTTTGGGTGTCCATCACCTAGTCCAACAAGGAAGGAAAATTGACGAACAAAGAGATTGCAGAGGAGACGGTTTGAGTCGAGCTGCAGGCGCAGCAGCCAGGGTGACGGGAAGCAAGAGGCAAGAGGCAAGAGGCAGAAAAGGCGCAGTCGAGTCGCTCAATCAATCGCAACCGTTCCCTCGTGTTAATGGGGCGGGTGGGGTAGGGAGCAAAAGGCAAAATTTCATTCTGAGTTCTGATTCTGATCGCACAAAAGCCGTATGTGGTACGCTACGCCGCGGCCAGGAGTAGAGGGGATGAGAAGCGCGCGCGGGACGGGAGCAACGCCGCCATCAAACCGCAATCGGATGGGCGGCGGTTTTGCGCATGTATCCCTGGATAGAGTACGTACATACTCGCAGGGTACAGTGTTGGATAGGATGCATAGGAGGATACCCAAGCAAGGGTTGAAGTAAAAATTACGTTCGATGAAGGAAGTGGGAAGGTGGGAGGAAAAAAAAGGAATGACGGCACTTCCTGAGCGCAGTGATGGTGAATGTAGAGCTTTGGATATGAGGGGAAGAAAAAAGGAAAACAGTGGATGAAAGAACAACTCCAGGTATCGTGATGGTGGTGGAAAATAAATAGGGTAATCCGTCCGCTCGCCCGCCGATCCTGTCCAAAAATCAACGGGTGTTCTTTCAACGCCGTGAATGATTGTGGTATTTTCCTTGGTCTCACATCACTTTCTTTTCTGCACTCGCTTGATTATCATTTCGCCTATTTCCCCGATTATTTGTTCGCTTGCAGACGACAAACACAACCAGTCCAACGCCGCCGGGAACGTAGCGCCAACAAGCAGGCAGCCGGCCAGCGCCACAAACACGGCGCTTCTTTGATGCAGCCAGGGCGGGGCATTTTATAGCTCCTCTGCAGCACTTCTCAGCCGACTAACCGCATACGGCGAGCCTGCGGGCTCGATCCGGGGTATGCCATGACCTGCGCTGCGTAGCGGAAGAAGGTCGACGCGGACACAGGTGGCAGTGATGGAGTCTAGGCCGGCACAACGCCGACGCCATGGGGCCCAGCCTTCTCCGCCTGCATCACCGCGGTCTCCAGCGATGCAATGTCGGCCTTACGTTCCTCCCACCACGCCTCGAAGCGCTGGACGACGGTAGGCGAGGGCACTAACGCGCGCTGCTTGCACTCACTCCACTCCACGTCGACGCGACGGGACGAGTGGCGGAGTCGGACGAGACTGACGCTGCGGAGCTCAAGAAGCTCGGCTGCGTAGTACTTTTCGTGCGGATGGCAGGGCGGCGCGACGGGATACGAGGGGTGCAGGCCAAGAGGGGGAGATGAGGGCGTTGGGAAAAACTGTGGCGAGACGATGGGTGAGCACGGCGTGTCGTCGAGAAAGCTACTTTGCAACGAGCTGGTACGGAGGCGGCCTGTGGCGGCGGAAAGCGCGCTCTCGGGCAGCTTGGTCGCAAAGTGGATGGCGATCGGATGCATTTGCATCGGCAGCGTCAAAGGCGTGTTGATGCCCGAGTCGGAAGGGCTGCTGCTCGCGTCCGTGTCCGTGTGGGGCTGACGATCTGGTGACAGTCCTGGCGTTGACAGGGTAGAGGCGATCGAGTCGTGACGGGCACGAGCAGCTCGCTTGCTTTCATCATGGTCTTCTACTCCGTTGATGACTTGGGTTAATTGCTCGACCGATGGGGCCTCGGGGCTGTCATCCAGTTCTGACAGCTTGTCGAGCAATGTTGTCCGAATCTCCTCTATCCGATCAAGGCCAGTCAGAACGGCGGCACCAGCATGTTGGACGCTGGCGAGAGGGGTATTTAATTGCTGAGGAAGCTGCTCCCAGAGATCCTGCGGCATCATCCATTGCTGAAGGTGCGTTGGGTTATAGCTGAAGGCGTCGACATCTTTGGGACAGTGAGTGCGAGGTGCAGAGACACCGGGTCCACTGCTGACGTGGGTCTTTTTGAATGAAGGACGACGCAATTGGTGACGAGGCGGTGAGCCACCGGTTGCAGAGAAGTAGAGTGACTTTGACGGAGCGGAAATGGCCATCGTGAGTACGAACGGACGGTTTTTGAATACAAAGAAGACGAATTGATTTTGATGTCTGGGTCAACTGAGTGCTGCCGTTGACCCACGCACAGGTAGGACGAGGCAGGAACAATGGACTGTCGATTGGGATGGCGGGCGAATATTTGAAAATAGATGGATGTATGGGGGGGTAGATAAAGGTTTGGTCAAGGTTGGTAGGGCAGCAGCGATCGAGTCCCTGCAGTGGGGAAGAAGGACTGAATTGCGGGGCAGGGTTGTGCATAGAAATATGTGCCTAGCACCGTAACCGGCATCTGATCAGAGGGTCGGAATTCAAGAAACATGAAGGAGCGGCGTCACAGTGGCATCCAGACATCATCGATGGAAACGGCTCGGAGGCCAGAATGCTGGGGGGTGGACGCAAGGTCTGGCAGATGACCGAATGCGGCTAGGCAGGGCAACGTGTGACGGCAGAGTCCAGAAAGCTCGAGAAGGGCGTAGGGGGCTTCCGGGCTGACGGCCTGAACGATTCCCCAGCCATCTGGCATTTTTTGCGTGTGATGATGCAGGGGCCGGGCAGCAATTAGGTTGTAGGGTGATGGGTGCACGTTGCAGCGTCGTACTTGATAAGGCTGACCTGGCTCGGAATTTGTCGGATCGGCTTCTTGCTTGGCCAAGCTGGATGGTGGATTCGAAGCGAAGGGCGGCGAACAAATTTGCACGACTGGAGTTGCCAGGTCAGATCTGAAAGAAGAAGGAATCAAGAAAGATGAGAGAGATGACTCGAAGTGAAGAGAAGCGAACAGGAGAGAAGTATGGACCCAACGGGAGCTTTTGCAGCCAACCCTGTCGCCCGACAAGGCGCATTCTTGGTGACGATGCACGCATGCCACACGCAGGCAGCCAACAGCCGTATAGCTGCGGTGGATGGGAGCAGATTGTTCTCGAAAACCGCGCAAACAGTTTCAACCTCCCACTGTCGTACCGTCATCCATTGACTTCTCCTAGCCCCTTGCAAGCCTGTCTTCATTTGTCCACCATGTCGGATCCTACATGCCACAAACCTTCTTTACCCCGGTGGCGGCTGTGATTCGACGAGCTTGGAAATGGCATTCTGGTCTTCAAGCATTCAGTCTGCAAACAAACAGGAAAATTGCCAAAATCAGCATCCACTCGTCAAGCAGTCCCATGTTGCGTCACCACGTCCATTGCAGCCAAACATGTGGCAGCACACTCACCTTTCAATCAGATGAAGGCCAGATGCAGTTTCGACCACTCCGCTAATCTCGCCGGGTTGCAGCGCAAACGCGGCGTCCTCGAATTCGCGCTGCATGTCACCCTTCTTAAAGAACCCCCTGTCCATAACGGTCAGCACAGCCACAAAGCTCCAAGGCACGTCTCAACTACTCACAGATCGCCTCCCTTGCGCGCGCTGCTGCAATCGGACTCGGTGGCAGCCAACTCTGCCAAGGACGTTTCGCCAGCCTTTATCTTGCGCTCGTGTTCCTTAATTATCTCCATGGCCTCGTCTTTTGTGCGTGTAATCTTGGCTTCGCGCCAGCTCGAAGGTCGCCGACTGCCCTCGTGCTTGACCAGCAGGTGAGCGGCGCGAATCGCGTCGCCTCCGCTGCCCTGCGCAGTGCTCTCGGCCTTGGAGCTGTGGTATGACGCCATGAAGACCTTGAGCTTCTCCGGATCGGTACCCTCGGGCGAGTCCCATCGCGACTCCATGGAGCTGGTGTTGAAGTAGTAGGGCAGGCCCTTGGACTTGGAAGTGCGGACTTCCCATCCCGGCGGCAAACCAGTCTCGGCCTGCGGGGGTGTCAGCACGGGCTGGAATTGAACTCATTTGGCAGCAAAGTCGCGCACCATGGTCGTTGAGGTAGTGTGTAGAGCGGGAGCTTGGTGGACGATTGATTGAAGCCGACGCGGTCGCCGTTAGGAGAGGACGAGATGCGGTGGATGGAGCAATCCGTAGTGACGGCTCGGCTTGTTTACCCCACCGACTGGCGACTGCGCGGACCGCCAAGCCAAAACCCAAGGCAGGGCCGGCCGGCGAGCCCGTGCCGCGTCGATCACACGTCGACAACTCAGGCGCCTCTGCTGTCTGCACATCATAGCCTGAGCCTGTGTGCCTCTGCCGCTGCCGCTGCCGCTGACACGCTGCCCGCCGCTTTATCGGATTCATTGGATGGGTTCGTTCAAGCCCGATTCGTTTCTCTCTCTCTCGTTCAAGCCCGGGTTGTGACCATCTAATCTCGTGCCTACATCGGCAGTGCCCGAGTCTAATTGTGGGCGGCAATCTGTGGCTTCGTTCAGTTGACGATTGGTCGACTCGCAGATGCCCCCTCAGCCCAATGTCTCAATCATGACGAGCAGCCTGCGCGAGCTGACTGAATCGTATTGTCCTCGAGGATCGCCATGCCAACGCCTTGCCTTGCGAGGCTTGCGTTGGTGTCAAAGGCCGTGGCGCACGGGACGGCCAGATGCTGCAGAAAGAGGCCAAGACTCTGTCTATTTGTCTGCGCTGCGTGAATGCCCCGTGATACGGCCACTCCTATGAGCTCACACATGTTGCGGATGCCTCGCTGAAACGAATGAAGGTGCCACGAGCTTTCGTTTTCAGTCTCGTTCCAGTGACGACATTAGATTCCAGTCTCGTTCCAGTGACGGCATTGGATTCCAGTCGTGGTCGGGCTGCTACACACCCTACCACAACGGCAACATGACGTGGGGCGAAGTTCCCGGCCTGAATGGAGCTGGGAGAGCGAAAAAAGAGCCGCTACGGTTGCAAATTGAGAGGAGCGCGTCGTCTCCCCGCTGCGCAGCCTGCGACTGACCCCTTAATCGGGTTAGATCGGTCTGCTTCCCGTTTCGCTACCGTAGCCCAAGGGGAACGAAACGTCCACCCACAGGTACTTTGTCTGTGACTGAAGCTGGATATAGCTCAACCTATGCAATCGTCACCCATGCTTCGCCATCGTCGCCGTCGTCTACTAAATGGCCTCGTTGCCTGCTGTTGTTGGATAGCTTTGTTTGCTACGCAAGCGCTGCTGATGTCGACGCAGTAGTCCCCAACAACCTCCGAGTCGCTCCCATATTTGAGCCGCCGTCATGATGTTCCCTTGGAACAGGAGGTATCCCTACAGTCCCCTTATTCCTATGGACGAGCCGAAATCTCGACGTCTATTCGAGACGGTTCGGGGCCGCCCTCTTGTGCGATGGTTGCGTATACCAGTGGCCTTTATGTTATTGTTGCTAGTAATGTATGCCTGCCTCTTGAGTCATATTCACGAGCCCTCAATCCTCTTGCCGCAGCTAGTCTGACGTGTCTCGGCAGTCTACTATTTCACTTTCCACTAGAAGCTCACCCATGGCTTGACACATGGGGACACTGGAGAAGTCCGGTCTACGGGATCCATCCCATACATTGCCATTCTCATAGTAAGTCTGAACAGCCAATCATGTACTGTTTCTCGCTCAAGACTCACAAATTCAAGATGACTACTTGAGGTCACCTCCTTTGTATGCTGCCTTGGGCACAGGATGTGCAAGCATTGAGGCCGACATCTGGCTTGATGAAGGAGAGCTATATGTCGGGCACAAAAAGGACGACATAACGCCGAATGCAACTCTTTCTAACTTGTATCTTGAACCCCTCAGGCAGATTCTGGAAGCAGCGAATTCCGGCAGCAACAGCAAAGGGCCACACTCAGGAGTCTTTGCAGCGGCTCCTTCGCAGTCCCTTGTCCTAGTCATTGACTTCAAGACTGCCGGCGAGGAGACAATGCCGCATGTGGAAAAGGCTCTCGAACCGCTCCGCCAGCGAGGATGGCTGGCACACTGGAATGGCATCCATCGGGTCCCTGGCCCCTTGACAGTCGTCGGTTCAGGCGAACTGAATTACGACGTGGTCACTTCAAACACGACGTATCGAGACGTCTTTCTCGATGCCCCGCTACACGCTCTTGTACACAAGACTGATGTTGCCAAAACGTCGACATTCAAGTACAATCCTTCCAACTCTCACTACGCGTCGACGAAGCTGAGCAAGGCCACGGGCATCAAGAGCTTGAGGAATTTCAAATCGAGTGGCCTCGAGGCCATGCGGAAGCAAATCCACGAGGCCAAGATAAGGGGTCTCGTGCCGCGGTACTGGGGCACTCCAGGCAGGCCACGCAAGCTGCGACAAAAGTTGTGGGCGGTGCTGCTCCAGGAGGGCGTTGGCGTGCTAAATGTGGATGATCTTGCGGCCGTCCGGATGCTTCACTCGAAGCTCCGCTGGAAACAGCCGGTTTTAAACGCTCAAGGTAGACGATAGATAGAATTACGCTTATTGCTGAATGCTTCTTTGCAGGGGCTGGTTGTCTGTCCATGTGACGGTGATCATGGCCGGGCTATGAATTGTGGCGTCACCGACTGCCTCATGACAGACGACATGACTTCGCAACCCGTTGGCAGATCACGCTGCCAATATAACACAAAATAAAAGTAGAAGGTTGGAGTGATACGCGTGTCGTCAAAGCGTGGACGAGCAGCTGTTTGTGTTCAGACTGTGGACCCCTTAAGCTCAGCGCCACAGCGCTAAGCTTGCTGGGGCCCATGATTTCCTGCCGGCGGCTCTCTCCGTTCCGACGTCCAACCACCACAACACACCTCTTGCCCCGGGACAACTTCCTTCTGGCGCAAGTCATCGCGCACCTCTCACCACCACCAGTCCAAGGAATTTTCGCGCTCCACCTCTCCTCCTCCTCCAAGTCCCAGACCCGCCATGTCTGCTTACGCTAGCCCCGCACCGTCGGACTCGAACAACGAGCCAAAGAAGATTACCTTTCGCTTCTGCGAAGACTGGTGAGCTGTCCCCATGCCTTTAATTCTTTGAGGACACAGCTCTAACATGCCCAGTTCCAACTTGCTTTACCCCCGCGAGAACAAGGAAAACAACACGCTCCAGTTTGCCTGTCGAACGTGCTCATACGAGACCGAGGCCCAGTCGTCATGCATCTACCGCAACGAGCTGAGCAACACGGCCGCAGAGACGGCAGGAGTGACGAGTGACTTGGGCCAGGACCCGACGGTTAGTAGCAGCGCGATGCACCCCAACATCATGCCCAACACCAACACAAGCCCCAACCACCCCATGGACAACAACTACGACATAGATCTGGATTCGCTGGCCGACGTGCCCTCGTTTTGCACCATGTGCGGACAGGAGATTTTCTGTGGCATTTGCGGTCAGGAGACCAAGGAGGCGGGCCTCTTCATCGAGGCCGACGACGAGGAACCTGGCCACATCCACGCTAGCCGCCCTCCTCGCGAGGTGCACCTGCCCGACGCAATCATGTCGGACCACCGCTACTTCGACATTGACGAAGACTACGACGTGGACGGCGACGACGAAGACGAAGACGACGTAGTCGATAACGACATTTTCTACCGCGCCCAGGAGCCCCACAACCACCACCCGAAATGATCCTCCGAGCTTTTGTCATCAGATTCTTCTCCCCTTGTATTTGTTTTTTGCCTCACAAACCACCTTCACATGCAACAGTCGTTAGTCGCGCCGAGCTTCTCGTTGAGCTTTGCCCGCTAACTTCTTGCTCGTTGTATAGCTGCCTAGGACGAACCGCCCCTGTCCCAAGTGCGGCGAGACCGAGGCGGTGTTCTTCCAGTCGCAGCAGCGTACTGCCGAGACTGGTATGGTACGTTGCTCGAAACATATTACCTCACTTGTGCCAGATTGTACTGACTCTTGGGTGCTTCAGAAACTTTACTACGTGTGCGTCAGCCCGAGCTGCGGCTACGTCTGGCAATAGACGAAATCTCGACGAAACCGAGTCAGGCCAGGGCACGGGGAGGACATCCATGGAGGTTGCTTGATGCCCTAGACCGAATATCAAGCCGGAAATGAAGGGAATAGAGCCTCAGCATGGGGAAGGAGTTATTCCGTTGGAGCGGGGTAAATTTCAGTTTTCTGTTTGGGGGTGGGGGGAAGACGCCTTTGTCAAATGTTTTGCCTTTTTACTCGGCGTTCCGGTGCTGATGCCAAAAAACCTATGGCGGCGGGTTCCTGATACCCTTGTCCCGAGTACCACATGATCCAGATGAGGAAGACAAATGGATTTTTTTTACTCCTACTCTCCGGGCCTATTATTTCATGCTTGCGTGATATGATTTGGTCTATACGTGGGCAGGTGCCATGGAAAGAATCTTGGACCACTGCGTTTTCCTGAGCTCAGCGCCAACAACACCTGTGGATATGATTGCGTTAGTCTTGCAACATTAAAACCTCAAGACCTCTTCATCCACAGCCGGCTCTGCTTGTCCCCGTTGACCTCGCAGGGAATCAAAGGTCCACGACTCACTGTTCAAACGGGTACCGATGGGCTCGCCATTCTTGTTGATGAGGACGCAGGCATTGTCGTCGAAGCGCACGACGCTGCCGTCGGGGCGCTGCAGCTTCTTGGTCGTCCGCACCACGACGGCGTGCCGTATGTCGCCGCGGCGCACCTTGTTTGCCGCGCTCACCGACACGCCGCCGCCGCCCGACTCAGGCCCGAAGCTGCGCTGCTTTTGCACAACGACGATGATGCGTTCGCCTGTGGAGAGGGTGGGTTAGCGCGGAGCTTTTTTGCTTGTCAAGGGACGGTTGTTGGAATGTGCAGAGTGGAGGGGAGGATTCGAGGTGTGCGATGTAATGCGATGGGACGATGGGAGGACGGGCGTATGTTGTCTACAGGTTTGCGGGCGTGTGTATAGCGGCGCGCTGTTGGGTGTAGGAGTAGGCGGAGGTGCAGGCTCAGAAACAGAAAGTCGTCTCGTCTCGCCTCGACGTACCGATTTTGGCGGGGCGCTCGGCGCGCATGACCTTGATGCACTCGACAATGGCGGCGCCCGAGTTATCGATGCAATTGATCAGCGACTGTGGTGTGCGCGTTAGCTGTCGGATCGTCGTGGCAGGCTGGTGGTGCATTCGCCGCAGCTTGATCGAGTCGAGCTTGACCACTACCACGGTGGCGTGCGGCGTACCTTGAGCTGAATCATGGTGACGGACAGATCACGCCCTCCTCCTCAGTCTGCGGCGAGTGGGATTGGAGAAAGAAGAGGCGGTGATGTTGAGCGTCGGTGATGGTGAAATGGCGGCGGAGAAATCCGCGTGGGACAGACCGGACGTCGAGAGATGATTATACTGCCTGAGGCCGAACTGGCGGCTTCGGGGGTGGACCTGAACCAAGTCGATGCCGTGATGAGATGAGCCCGACCCAGCCTCCCACGACCTACGCACTTCTCCAAAACCTAAACCCTGGTTTTCCTTTCACACGGCTTTCCACTTTCACTTCATTCAATGTCCGACCCGTCGTTCTTCACTGCGCTTCTGCCAAGGTAGCGCATCCCTCCCGCTTCCTTGTCCTCTGCTCCTTGTCTTTTCCTCGCTCGCTCTCTCTCTCCTCCTCTCATGCGTCCCTCTGCCCTCGCCCCAAACTCCCTCCTCGCTCGTGTTCTTGTGCGCTTGCACCCTGCAGCGCACGCTCCCTCTACGTCACTCTCGGCTCTTATATTCCCTTTCGTTTCTTCTTTTTACCTCTAGCGTCACTTGTCCCTTGAACCGCTCCCGCACTCGTACTCTCTCAAATCGCCGACAGGCTTGCATCATGCCCAAGCGAAGCTCGAAAGCGTCCACGGAGGCGCCCTTGAAGGAGGCTCTTGCGAAGAAAGGTGGCTTGACACTGGCCCAACTCGCCCACTACGACGATCTTGCGACAGACGTCCTCGTGGACAAGGTAAGAGGCGCCGGACCTTGCGCCGTGTCGCATGCGACGTTTCGAGGCTGACGCCAGCGCTACCAGGTCTACTTTTGGACCACAATTCGCAAGAATCGCTTGCGCTACACTCCAATGCGCGGAATCGACCCGGAAAAGATTGCAGACCTGATCCGCTGCGTGGTTATTATAGAAAAGGATCCGGCCAAAGCGCTCCAACTGCTCCTCGAGGAGCCAGCCTTGAAGAAGCACTTCCAGCGCCTCGGAACTGCAGACGAGCGCGAGCACTTCAAGCGCCACTTGCGGAAGTACATTAATATTTACATGCCCGATTGCCCTTGGGAGGTTGCCACGACCAATCGCTACACCATTACCCGGCACGAAGCGGCCGTCTACGCCAGGCGCGATATTCGGAAGAATGAAGTAATCAAGTACCTTTGTGGCATCCAGGTTGCATTGACTCAGAAGGAGGAGGAGAGGCTCGACGTGAACAAGAGCGATTTCAGTATTGTGCGGAGCAGCAGGAAAAAGACGTCGTCACTGTTCTTGGGCCCCGCCAGGTTCGCTAACCACGACTGCGAGGCCAACGCTCGACTCACCACCAACGGCCCCAACGGCATGACCATCGTTTCCGAACGGAACATTGAGGCTGGCGAGGAAATCACTGTTTCTTACGGCGAGGACTACTTTGGCGAGGATAACTGCGAGTGCCTGTGCGCCACATGCGAGAACTTGGTGAGAAACGGATGGTGTCCGATCAACACGGGGGAGGACGAGGAATTGGAAGAAGAGGAAAAACGTAAGACTCCGGAAGTCAAGGATGAAGCAATGACGGGCCAAGGAGCTGAGGAAAATGAAGCCGCTACCGGATTGGACTCATCGCCAGGAACGCCGTACTCGTTTCGGAAAAAGAGAAAGTATCTCATTGACTCGCAGGCGGATTCGCGAGATTGCACCACAGACGCGGCTGAAAATCCACGCAAGAAGGTCAAGCTCGAGGACCGGCCAACCCAGTCGACCACTGGCCTGGTGGAGAGCGCGACAGCGGCGGCGCCCAAGGCTGTCGAGATGGCCGACGCAATCGCGCAGACGGACGCTGCGCTTTGGAGCCAGCATCGTAATCGCCAAAGAAGGAAGTCCTCGGATGATGTTATTAAGAAGGTGGCTCGACCTAGGATGCGCCATAGCCTGTCTTCCATGTCGTTCAAGGAGGCTCATGGAGCTGCTTTTGCAAAGCTCACAGCACTGCGCAACCAGCACAAGTTCCATGGCTCCGTCGTTTCAGCATCCGATTCACTCAGCACGGATTCACCCATTTCGGTTTGCGACAGTTCACCGCCATCTTCAGAATCGACCGCTGCTACTTCGGTCGACGACGAGGCCGCGACAAGTCTGCCCGGCCCTCAGCTCAAGGCGGAGCCTGAAAACGAGATTACGATCAAAGTCGACAGCTCTGCCGTCGAAGAGCCTAGCACAACGCCCATCTCGACCTCATCTTCCGAGCTCAGCGAATTGTCCGACAGCGTCATCTTTGACGACGCCACCCAGCGGCTGGTCCGCCCCAAGACGCCTCCCCACACGCGATCCCGTTCGCAGAACAAGGATCTCCCACTTACCACGCAGTCGGCCACCGTGCCAATCCCTACTATCGAGGGCGACGCATCTGCCTCGCCGGCACGCGATCCGAATCAGCGCGAACCCGGCGACTACACGATGACAAAGCTTCTGCTCGCCGAAAAATATACCAGGTGGAACCAGTGCCGCAACTGCGAGGCCGACTTTGCGCAGCCCAATTCGTACCAGACGCGTATCAACTGCCCGCGCTGCGAGCGGCACTCGAAGCTGTACGGCTACTCGTGGCCCAAGACGGACAAGGAGGGCCGCTGGGACCGGGAGGAGCGCATCCTCGACCACCGCCAGGTCAACCGTTTCCTAGCGCCCAACGAGGAGCGCGAGCAGCGCAAGAGCCGCAAGGTGCGCGAGGCCGCCGAGATGACCCGCCGCCGCGAGAGCATGCAGGCGGCGAGCGAGGGGCGCGAGCGCGAGCAGCACCTCCGGACCGAGAGTGAGAGTTGCGAGGGTACACCTCGCAGGAGCTTGCGCCATACGAGAAGCCGGCTGAGCTTGGGCGCGAGGTAGAAGACGACTACGACGACGGACGGCGGCAGCGTCGCCTAGTGGCCGCATTTGTTTGGACTGCTGGAGGTATATATCGACACATGATGGAAGGCCACACATGGAAAAGACGGACGGCATGGCATGGAATCGAAGGTCCTAATCACTCATGGGAGGAACACTTGGGACGCACCCGCTCTCCCCTCTTCTTTCGCCTCACACATTTACCTTCAGAGATGGTTCTGGAAGAGCTGGCAATAATTTTCATGGACGATGAAAGGACGGACTGGTCAATGATTGATCGACCTACGGATGGATTAATGGATGATGGATCGACCGACGGCCGCCACGGAACGGACGAGCGAAAGCATCGATGGATAGATCGACAGGCGTTTAGGAATCAGAGCAGCGAAGCAGCGAGCACGTGCATATATACGTTTTTCTTCCTCTTTCTTCTTCTTCTTCTTCTTCTTCTTCTTCTTCTTCCTCTTCTTCTTCCTCTTCTTCTTCTCGTCTTTCTCATTTGCCTTCTCCGCCTTCTTCTTCCTCTTCTCCTTCTTCTTCTTCTTCTTCTTCTTCTTCTTCTTCTTCTTCTTCTCCCCAGCATTATATGTTCACAAAGCGGATGGACGGACGGAGGCAGGCGAACGCAGTCAAGAGGTGGCAACCAAACGGGCAGGCAGTCAGGTAGGCAGCGCGTAAGTAGTTAGTTTCCAGTCATGAATGGACTAATGAGCACAGTTTTTGGGAGATGTGAAGCGGATGTATGGGTGGATCTTTTTATTTGTACAATACAGACAGATAATAGGATAGCGAGGACTAGAAGAAGAAGAAGAAGAAGAAGAAGAAGAAGAAGAAGAAGAAGAAGAGGAAGAAGAAGGGGCGAGGGAGGAGAAGTGGTGGTGGTTTGGAAATGAGGGCGAGAGTACATGTACCTCGCATTGTGCATATCTACCAAACAAAGACCAGTATTTTACGTATCCCCCTCAGCTACACTGGACAATCGGCATTTGGTTGTGTTAATGATGGCGTGGCGGCGACGTTTAGCGCGCGTAGCGAGGCAGCGAGCAGCGAAGGAGCCCGACTGCCACGAGTAGTAGTTGAGAATATGATGAGATCCAAAAGCGTGACCATTGTCTAGTGTAGGGGGCCAGGGGCAATATAAGAGTGGGCCAATAGACGCTGACCTAATTGGTGACTAACCGAGGGTCCACCAACGTGCTCGCAACACGGACCGACAGCTGAAGCGCAGACGGCCGCAGACAGGACCAACAGAACCAACGGAAACCAGAAAAAACAAAACCAAGAAACGACGATGACAATGGCAACGGCACCGGCACCGGCACCGGCACCGGCACAAGCACCAGCACCAGCACCAGCAGCAACAAACAGCGCTTCTCTGGCCAAACAGCCTCGCAAGCATGGACCGCCGCCGTCATCGTGTGGAGGCTCCAAAGGCAGGAAGAAGCACGCCTCGAAGCGAGCGCGAGAGCAACGGCAGTACGACGGGCGACATGCTGCTCCTCACTCCAAGCTTCCTCGGGTTCCAACGCCAAGCAGCCGGCTGCCCGCCCTTGTGAATGGAGACGGAGGAGTGCAGAGTAGTGAGTGCCCTTGACGGGGTTGCCAGAGACTTTTTGAAAAATCTTCCCGATCGGAGCAAAAGCTCCAGGCTTTGGGTTACGATGAGAGTGAGTGGTGGTAGTGAGGAGTATGAGGAGGAGCAGCAGGAGGAGGAGGGGGAGCCGCAGCTGGCGCGGCTAGAACTGCGAGGATCCAACATCTGTTGGGGGAGTGAGTGCGTGGAAGGAAAATATATATATATATATATTCGCTCGAAGAACGAGCGGACAAGTCAAAGGCTTCTAAGCCACTGCGGCCAAAAGAGATATGGAAAAGTTTGGTACTTGCCCAAGATAATGAGATGGGAAGTTTTCGCACATTTGCGGCAGAGAAATTCTTCAGGCTACTGGAGATGGGATTTGGGGGGGCGTTCGTATTGATTCGCGCCTACTGACAGATGCTATGGAGGGGAGTGGCCGCGTGACTAGCTGTGGTGTTGTACAAAGATGGGAAGCGGTCTCGTCTACGGCTACACTGTCACAAGCTGGGAAGGCATTTCATCTCGCCGTGGCTAGTATACAAGCTGTGGGGGTGCGGGGTTTCGTCGATGGGCTGTTCTGCAGCAGGTACGAACACGTGCGAAATGGCCAAAGAGAGGAAGGCTGTAGAACTTATCAGCGACAGTGTTGCTTGGCGCAGGCCTCAAGCGGACGGCAAGCCGCCCAATGCTGCAGCGACGCGCTGCTTCACATCGCGGCTTAGCACGGTAGGCGGGATGTATTCGAGGTACGCGCTATGCAACCATCAGCCACCATGTTCCGAACAGCCACGTAGGAGTGACCAGGGTGAGTTGGACTTACAAGAGCTTGCGAACACTCTTCTCAAGAACCTCCTTCTTGTGTCGGAGGTGGCTCAGGTCATCCTCCATGTCCAGCAAGTGATGCTCGAGAAACTCCACCGGATCCTTTCCCTCGAGATTCGCCCGGGCCTCCTCCAGCTTCATTGCTGCCACCATGTGTGCGAGCCCCGTCGAGATCTCCGGGTCTTGGTTGTCCACGAGGCCCGGGATTCTCTTGATTGCCTCGAGACGGTCGACGTCTCTGTTCAGCAACTTGACAAGCCAGGCGTAGTCCACGTGGCCGCACTCGAGCTTTTGCGAGAAAGCAGTGATGATGTCGTCGTTCGGAGTCGTGTTTTGCGCATTCAGGACCGCGGCCGCATGATCGCTTAGCGCCTTCTTCTTCTCCTTCTTCATCTCTCTCTCCCGGGCTTTTACGCCTCCGCGCATACCACGATGGGGTTTGCGACCCTCGATCTTGCTCTGCATCTGGGGAGCCTGGTGGCCATCAGCTTCAGACAGACTGTGGCGTGTCTTCTTGAGTTCCTGCTCCTCAGCACCCTCGATAGGCGAGTCCGCTCGGGATTTGCGCTTGCGCTGCCGTTCTTGAGTTCCCTCTGAGGGTGACTGCGCTAGATCCTTGCTATTGCGATCAAAGCTGTCCTCAGATGCGCCCATCGTACCAGACAGGGTCATTCTTGCAATGGCAGCTTGAAGATTGTCGGTTTCCAAGATTTCTCGTGCGAGCCTGACTCTGGAGTGCATTTCGTGGTCGCTTTGCTGCTGGCGTACTTGTTGGTTCGGCATTGCTTGATCCTGAGCAGGACGGTTACGTCCAACGGATAGCTCAACGTGAAGGCGCGGTAACTCATCGAGCGCAGAGGCCCGCGCGCGGGAGCACGATGACTCCATGGCAACCTGCGACTGAGTGTGCCGATGTGCTTTTCTAAGGCTGGCAGAGAAACGAGGGTATAACTGAATGAAAGGCGGGTGAAGAGATTGTAAACTTTGAGACTGGCTTGGTCGGCGGAAAGAAGTGCTTTTCTGGCACAATGAAGAAGGAAGAAAGCTCAGTGATCGGTGCGGAGCGGAGATGTTGGTGGACGAGAGGCATGCCGGGACCACAACAGACAGCTCAGATGATCCGGCACGACGTTGTTCCGGAATTCTGCTTGAAAGGCAGTGACATGTAGTTCGAAAAGCTTGGTATATTGGGAAGGACCACTGTGTGTATTTGGCTGGTCATATCGTGGTAACCTATCTTCTTGACGTACTTACCCCATGAACCCTGGACTCAATCCTACCCTCGCGGCCCAAGTCTTTGACTTTTGTCCACTTCCTTTTTTCTCTGACCTTTTATCTTTGTCCGCTGAGTAGCGACGACCAAGCCAAAGGTGGACAAGCGAGGGGCCAGTCAGCTCGTAGTTGGAGGGACGGCATACTCTTTTACAGCTCCAGCACGACCCGTCTAGAGCATGGGTGACTGAAATTGAAGGCAGCCCGATACGATTTTCTGTCGCGTTCCCCGCTCTAGATATCTTTGCCATCAGCTTTTAGAGTTCCTTCGAGATGTTTGGGAGACACTCACCAATCAACTAACTTATGCGAAGACTGACTGTCAGAGCATTGTATACCGCTGCCCCGCTGCCCCGCTACCCATCAGCTACTGCTCGTCAATTGCTCCTCGTCAAATGATACTCGGTGACGGACAGGTCACGTCACCAAATACAAAAACGAAACTGACCTCCACCCATCATATCATTTCGCCCACATCCGCCAGCCAGCCAGCGCCGAACGATTTCACTGGCCGTGTCAACGTTGTCAAGCCGCGATCGCATCAGCAGCACCCTCCTGTGCAACAAAGTCATCGCCGCTTGCACATCCTCAAATACTGCATGACGATCATCGCGCCACCGTCACTTCGCCAAGCCACGCCCAGGAGCAAGACTTCCTCCGGCCACCATCGACGACGCCGTCAAGTTTGTCCGATGGACTTACGCAAACAATTCCCAGCTTCTCCCCTGGTCATGCTGGAAAAGCCTTCAATACACGCCCACTCGGATGCTACGGTAGGGGTAATCAAAGGACGGCACAGACGGGCGAGCGGTTTGTGAAAACCAACAGTGGGACTCACGACAGTCGGGACACGTATGGATGGATACAAGCGCTGATAGGTGAGCGGAACGGGGAAGCGGTTGAGGAGAAGGACAAAGGATCGAGCGTGCCAATGGGGTGGTGGGTTCCGGAGAGGCAATTTACAAGCCAGTGAGAAAAACTGCGAACGACTACAGAAAAGCCCCACCAATCAAAAGGAAAGCCGAGGAGATTCATGTCCAAAGTGATGCGTAAATCCCTCGGTGAGAATAACTTTTGGAAGCTCGGCGAGGAGAATAAATTTCTGCTCTGTGAGAGAAGTGGCCAGATTCGTTCAAGCCACTGTGTACAAAGGGGTAGGGAAGGGCTCTTGAGAGAAGAAACGGTGAGGCATTCAGACTAAAGCCGCACTAGCTTCTTGTACAACATGGCAAGGGGAGAATATTGTGCCTTCCAACTTCAATGCAGTGCACACGCACGCGCTGGGTATTGCACAGGCCATGAGCTTCAGGTACCAGGCTGCGCATCCTGGACAGTTGCCGTTCGCTGGTTGTCACAAGTTGGATGGGCGTTTTTCGGTCCAAGGCGTCACCTGCATCATAGATGCAAACAGGCCACTCTGCACGTACTCGGATGACCGCAACATGCCCTTGGCGTGCGTCACCGTCCAGAAGATCTGGACATACTACACCGTCGCATGGAAGATGGCGAGGATGACGAGGTTGATGAGGATGGAGACGTGCGTCCCGAAGAAGTGACGGTGAGAGCTTTGCTAAATTTTACGATTGACTGTTTTCTGGGAATGGTGCTAGTAGATAGCTCTAGCTTTCGGCCAAAGAATGACTACTTGTTGGCCCTTCTTCTAAGGATTTTCTTATGTGCCGTGCGTGCCAGCCGGCTTAATGTTTACTTCTTCATTATTCTAGGCCTCAATCCAGGTGGCCAATTTCTCAGGCGGTCCTGCAGCGTACGCGTGTTCTTCGTGGCAGGCATTAATTTTGTGAGGCGTGCCTAAGTCACTCGCAGGTTACCAGGTATTATCACGGTCGTATCCAAGCGAGTCAGCTTGGTCTTCAAGATCCCTCTTCACCTTGCTGTTACACACGTGGTAATCTCCCATTCTTGCTTCGGTATACAATGGGAGCTTCTGGCTCAGGGATCTGACCAGGAAGAGGGTCTTGTGCAGCATTGCGTGGTCTGTCTGCGTTGAATAAGTTGTGCACCTTAATGTGCGCTGGGAGGTCTAGGCGATGGGTACTTTATTTTTACCAAATTATGCGGTAGGGGCCAGCATTTGGAAAGTCCTGTTCCAGGGAGGGCCGAACTGTTGACCAGCCATCTTCGTTGACGTACACCATGTCACTACCGGACGTACGTGTAGAAGAGGCCAGCCATTCCTTCTGCTGTGGTTATCTTGTGTCATGGTATATTAAACGTGTGGTCCTTGAGGCGGTCTATTACGACGTGAATGACATCGTAATCCTGCATTGTCCTTAAGCATTGACGTGAAGTCTATTGCAATGTTGTACTGCCGACTGTGGCTTGGCCAGGGACTTGAAGGTGGCCGAAGCGAGTGAGCCGTCCGTCGTCAAGGCTCTGATCTTTTTCACCATTTCTAGCTGTTTCCCTACATAATTCCAGGTCCCGGGTCGCACGTTTCGCTTGCAATACTTGGTCCATAGTATCAAGGGGCTAGGGAACTGGCGCATTACTGCTTTGCAGTTCTAGAAGATGATTGGAACGTTATCTCCGGAGGAGTAAGAGCATGGGTACGTGCGGCTTGGGTCTGCTTCCCATATTCGGTGGGTTGTCGGAATTTGGCCTTGGACGCAAGCTTCTGAGTAGCCGGCTAGCACGTCCGCACGCTGGGATGGAATTCCTTTAGAAATGGGAGGATCCAAGGAATGACTGCAATCTCTTTCGGGTTGTTGGGATCTCCCACGGAGATTGCATCGTCTGGGTAGTCATCATGCCTAATTGCGTGCCCCTTTTGTTGGAGGGCTGACGAGGTGAGTAGTGAGCACCTAACCAACCAGCTTTCCAGCGAGCCCAGTGTTTTGCTGGGGTAGCAAGCGCTGCATCCGAGGCACAGGTGGACGGAAGCAAACATGTTCCGAGGGCGTGGCTGATAGACGTTGCTTTTGCTTTTCGTTATTTGAGCATTAGCACAAGAGTTGTACGGACAGACGTTGAGCTGACTACTGCGGGCCGTAAAGGGCGAGTGTGTTGGTTGTCTGCCGCCAATGTGTGCGGCTCGAGAGCTGCTTTGGCAGGTGCCGCATTTTTGACAGCTGTGCGTCCGTGATGAAGTCTGCGGTTTTGTTAGCTGCGCGTCCAGGATGAAAGGTCTGCGTGCTTGATGTCTCGGTTGGAAGTCAGACGGCAAGGCGGGACGAGGCTGTGGGCGGGAATGGCAAGACCATGAACGGCGCAGACATGTTGTGCGAGCAGGGACTGATGTGGTGACGACAGAAGACAGAAAGAGAAAGAAGGCAAAGACGAGAGGTGTCGTTGTCGGATTAGATCAAGTAACTCCCATCACCGTCGCAGATGCGAGTCCGCCGGGAACCACGGCGGCTCGCGCACTTCAAGCGGAAGGGCAAGCGCGGGCTTCGGGCGGTCGCAGAGCTGGCAGGACCGGCCGCAGTCGCAGTCGCAGTCGCAGTCGCAGGCACAGTCGACTCCGGGCTCGAGTTGTCGTCATGCAACGCACCAGCACCGTCGGGATGGGCGAGTGTGAGGTGTTGATGGGGGTGAGGAGGAGGGGGGAGGGAGAGAGAGAGAGTTACATTGGAGGAGGAGCTGGAGGAGGATGACGATGACGATGACGATGACGATGAGGATGAGGATGAGGATGAGGATGATGATGTCGGGGGGGGCAAAGAAACAGGCATGGGGCATTGGGTCGGTGTGTGGCTTTTTGGTTGGGCACATGGGCACATGAACGGGCAGCGCGATCCCTGCGCCAGGCCGGGCTGGGCTACCTGCCCACCGCACAGCCACCAGCGACCAGCGACCAGCGACCAGCGACCAGCGACCAGCGGCCAGCGACCAGCAACCAGCGACCAGCGACCAGCGACCAGCTACCGGCTACCGAGTACATAAGCACCACTCGTCTCCGTCTCCCCGCGTCTGCCTTGGACGTGTCGCATTGCCTCTCTGCGCTCGCTGCAATCCCGTCCTGCCGCCCCTCCTTGCCTGCCTCTGCCTCTGCCTCTGCCTTCTCTGCTTCTCTGCTTCTGCGCTTCTCTGCTTCTCTGCTTCTCTGCCTCTCCTCTGCCTTGCCTCTGCCTCGCCTCCCGAACTTCAGCCGCTGAGCCGCTAGGCTGCTACTAAACAATCGCAATCCTCCATATATCCGGGTACATAGGCACCAAGACGTGTGTGGTGTTTACATTTCGCGCCCTACCGTACATACTGCCGAATCGCCCCGACTCCCGGTCCACTCTCTCCTGCTCGCCCCCTGCTGCTGCTCTGCTGCTGCTGCTCTGCTGCTCTGCTGCTGCTGCTGCTACTCTGCTGCTGCTGCTCCGCTCCTGCTCCTGCTCCTGCTGCTGCTCCTGCTCCTCCACCAAAAAAAAAAAAAGAAAAACCAATAACCCCCCCGC
>JAIFKG010004843.1:0-14189 GCA_020351975.1 Phyllosticta ampelicida
GGTTGGTGGAGAACGACGGAGGGCTGCGAGGGGGGAGGCGAGAGGAGGCGAGGGGAGGCGAGTGGAGGGGCCCAGTCGCGGAGCCGGGCTGGTGGTTGGTTCGGTTGTGGCGTCTCGCCTCGGCTTCGGCTCCCTCCTTTGGTTCTTGGGCGGGCTCCGCCGGGCTGACGTGGGGAGTGGTGGGACTCTGGGACTCGGGGCCCGCCGCTAACCCGCTGTGGTAAGCGGGAGATTGGCGTGGCCATGGGTTGTGCCACAACGCAGCATGCGGGCCATTATCTTGTCTATTCGTTCTCTGTTTTTTTATATGGCTGAACAGTGAGTACGCATAGTCGGGGGCTTGAATGCTGCTTGTTGGAGTGCTCAGAGTTCACGGCTTTTGAGGCCCGCACCACGGGCTGGAGTGGCCGTCTTGTTCTCTCCTGCGTGCGTGGTTGGGCTAGGTGTCTGTCTATGGGAGAGGAGGGTTGCACGGGACTCGATGCCCGTTCATGCAGGTACTTGAGAACAATGCCTTCGTAAGACCTCTCTGCTGCATGCGTGCGGCACATTCGTGTCTGTACGCGCTTCTGTATGTAGGTAACCGTGTGCTGCCGACGCAACCACGTCCATCGGTCTGCAGTGCATGCCCCGCCGGCCAACATCCAACTCTCGCAGACGGCAAAACGAAACAAACGAACCGCCACGGGCATTCCATGTAGCAATGTGGTGGTGGCCAAGGAAGGCTCGATGAGAAGGTCACTACAGCCCCAACTTCGTGCGTACAGGTACAGTCACACCGTCAGTCTCCCTACAAACCTAGGCTTGTTGGCAGCGGCCGTTGGCAACCAGCACCAAGCAACCAGCCTACGAGTCAAGCAAAGCAGCAATCTTGGGATAACGTTGGCAAACCATTGGCAGAAGGCTTGCTGCACTCCGCCACGACAACGACGACAACGGCGACGACAAACAGTAGACACGACCACCACACGTGTTGGATCGCTGTTGCTGCTGCCATCTTCAGAGCCAAAGCATCGGTCGGCACGAATCGTGTCTGATGAATTCCATGAGTGGTGTTCGACGGCAAATACCTTATCGCAGCGCCCACATAACGACGACGACGACGACGCCGCCTTGCCAGCAAAAGGACGCTAGATGTCTTTGTGCAGCAGTGGCAATCCAGTAGGGCAACAATGACCCACAGCAGTACTGCCCTACCCAGCTACTTTCCTTCCATGGCCGCCCCATGTCCCGGCACAAAGTTAAGGCAAAGACTGAAAATTCGGGCTTGGCGAGCAGTTGGCGCCACATGACTGCTCACGATCCCGGCTAATCCAAGCAATTGGGTCGACTGAAAGGCAGTGGGTCTTTACCGGCTTTGGGTACATGGATAGACTAGCAGGGTCGCGTGGAAGAGGTGGAGAGCGGCATGGCATGGCGGGGAAAGAATGAGCGAGTGAGGGAACGGACGAGCCGGCAGCAAGACGGCGCAGGAGACCCAGGCGGCCGAGAGAGGCGACGATGATGACGACGTCCGCGGCCTGACCTGGCCGGAAAGCGCCAGCGTGAGTCGCAGTCGCCAGTCTGACCCCATGGCATCATGCCATGTCTGCTGGATATTGTTGTCCGTTTGGTGCGCGCCGGCAGGTTTTGCGGTTGGCGTGGGTGGCCGTTGGATGATGGACGGCGGTTGACGAGAGGCGAGATGAGACGGGATGAGATGAGATGAATCTATTGATAGAAGCCGTTATTGGCGGGCCCAATCAACTCATCCTCGCCGTCTCGTTGTACACCACGCGCGCATCGCTGTTGGCCAGTCAATTGCTCTTCGCACGTAGTAGGCCCGCACGCTTCCAGCGCGTAGAAACCTGCACTCGCCATCACCATCATCATCACCAAGCAAGAGGCAGGTCGGGCAGCCCCTCGCAGAAGCGGAGCGGTGCGTGGCGAGCGGCGAATCGGAACGAACGGCAGGCTAGGCGACGAATGAGAGGACGGCGACCACGAGCCGTCGCATGGCACGAGGGGTGAAGAGGTCGGAGGGAAATAAAAGAAAAGGTTGCCCAGGGGAGATAGCGCGCAAGTGAAGGGGGCTGCTGCACGCACAGAGAGGGCAAGTTAGGTGCCTTTCTCCAGGCGACGTTACAGCCAGACTGAATGGCCTGGCCGCGGAGAAGTACTGTGCAAGACAAGCAAAGCACAGCCCAAGGAAAGGGGAAGAGGTTTCCGGCCGCCATCTTGATCCAACATGCCTCTCCCTGTCGCTCGGTGCACCCGTACACAAACCGAGTATGATACTTATCCACGTACCTCAAGATGTGGCGCAAGCGATGCGATGCGATGCGATGCGACGCGCTGCGATGCGATGCGATGCGACAACGGGGCCCACGCCACCGTGCCAATCCCGCCACGGCCATGCCACCAGGGGCAAGATCAGAGCGGGCCAAGTAAGGCTAACGTCACGCCTACACACCGCACGCGTTCTGGGATTTCATTGGTCCAGCAGGACAAGGCAAGAGAGCGTGTCTAGGATAGGATAGGGCACCACAAGGAGGGGGGCCCGCTGATGATGATGATGATGATGATGATGATAATGGGAGTGAGGGAGGGGCAAGTTGTCCCATCGGCTCGCTCGGTTGGCTGGTCGGTAGCTTTCGAAACCAGAGATCAGCAGTGCGGGCGACGGCACCAGCGTGGCAGACCCGCCATCGCGCGGTGTGAAGATGGTGAAGGGGATAGTCATGTTGTCACGGCCCTCATGCTGCCGAACTATACGACGGTGTCAGACGCCAATCAAAGAACAGCATGGCAAATACGTTGTTCGATTGATTGATGGCAAGCAGAAACCTTCCCAATGCGGTAAAGATACCTAGTGACCAAATAGTCGGCCCAGCCGCCCATCGCAATTGAATGCCGCAAGGAAATTCCATCGTCTCAGTTCATCATGCCCCCCCGCATCCCTTCCCCTGCTAATCCTCAATCGCCTCCCAACGAGAAACCAACCGGGAAGCTGCTCGCGCCATGGCAACGAGCGGCTTTTCGCTAGATGTCCCCCTCTCCCTGTCGACTTCTCGGTCCAAAAGGAGCAATCCACAGTAGCCGAGAAACCAAGGCCCATCTCAATCTCAGTAATTTCTCACCAATGACGTCACCCAGTGGAGACGGACGGAAAACATAACCACCACAGTTGAACATAGGAAATGGGGTGACACACACACACACCCACACACATCCCATGATGAAAAGAAACAGCATCCGAAATAAGTATAGATAGAAGAGGAAAAAGGTGTGTAGTAAGGAGAAAGAACCTCGAATGTGTTGTTAGTCCTTGCCACTTCGTTTAGAAATGTTCAAGTCCAGTCCAATGTTATCTGTTAGGCTTGCTCTGCGGCAACTACCCTGCAAAATCAAACTCAACAGCCAGGGGTATAAGGAAGATGACGAGTACGAGTGAAGACAGATGAGAAAAATATCGGTAAACCGGAGACAGTTGAAACCCTTTCCATGCCAATGGACATTGAAACGGTTGCTCCACCCAATGCCTGTAGAGTGGCAGACGTGAAAATGGAGTAGAATAAGACACACAATACCGAAATGCTGTACTTGGAAGAGAGAAGACCCTTGCAGGATAATGCAGGTTGAACTTGTCGCCCTTGGCCTCCCAGGACTGTGTTGGCGAATGTCTGACAATGAAGCGGTTGTAGACCGTCCGTAAAAATTGGAAGAAGACGTGTGGATGATGTTTGACTTGTTTTCATGCGGTGCGGCCGTGACAAGAGGGCCAACCCTCTGTGGATGATTTTTGGAAATGACAGAATGACTTTTGTGGTGCGGCGCCGCCGATGCCAACCATGAGCGAAGGAAAAGGGTGGGATGGGCAGCCATCTAGGCGCTTGCGAACCGGAAATAACAAAAAGCAGGAGCCCTAATGCTCGAGAGGCCAAGAGACAAGGCAAAAACACAATGATGGACCAATTCTATATAACACAAGGGGATCGAAAAGAATTAACACATGATGTACGCCAATGCCCGCCGCTCCTTCTGATGGGTGTTGCGCCGTTCCCAGGAATCCAGAAAACAAGGGAAGAAGAAACTTTGGGGTATAATCGAAACTAAAGTATGATGTACGTAGCAACGAGTCGGGGTCTCTTTCAAGGTCTCTTTCTCTCATGTGACAGTGGGATACAACAACGCAAGACAAAATGGTGATGATAATGTGACAGACCCCTGTCGCTACGTGCAATCCAAGCGATGCAAACGAAGCGCTCGGTTGTTCTAACAGGAACCCCATGGCGTTTCCTCTCCGATGCGTTTCTGATGTTCCCCAAGGTCGTGATGGGAGTTAATTGCGATGCCGCAACGCTCAATGTGTTTGCGCGAGTGAACATGATGATGCTTTTGTTGGTCGTCGTGGTCGTGAAAATGGAGCTGTGAGCCATGAGCCCCCGCGTCGGGTTCATTTGAGTGACGTAGTGGATTCCATGGTCGAGCTGCGGCTAAAGGAACAAGTGGAATCCCCGTAGGAGTCGCCTTTCTCCCGGTCTTTCCGCTTGCGCTCCGACGGTGTCCGACTGAAGACGCGTTTGAAAAAGTCGCCTTTTCCAGTTCGAACGGCCTCTAAAGGGGGACTCGGAGGCTCTGAAAGGCTAGCGGGGGTCGGAACGATTTCCTTGATGCTTGTGTTGGTGCTCGCGTAGTGATGTGGCAGTTGCATGTTCTGCTCGATGCTCACGTGATCCTCCTTCCTGATTTTGCAAAATAGCGTCGAGAACATGTACTGATCCCCGTTGGAATTGTAGAGAGGGATGTGTCGGTAGCCTTGCTCGAGGCTGCTCAGCTTGGCCGTAAAAGTCGCTAGCGGCACGTTGCTGGAGCTCATGGTCTTGCCGTCGGCCGAGTTCCAGACCGTCCACCTCACGAATACCAGATCCGGGAAGCGGGTTTTCAGCGTCATGGACAGAGGCGCGTTGAAGTTGGGGTCATAGCCATTACCCTCTATAATCTGGGTACGTTTGCGGAGTGGGACTCCAATTCCGGAGACACCGTTCCGCGCTGACGCGTCCATTCCGCCCTCGCCAATGGCAGCACCCCTGGCCTTGTCGTTTGCGCTGTACATTTCAAACTCGACGTACGGGTTGATGGATGCATCAGGACGCATGCCGCTGGGGCGGGGCAACTGCTGGGCCGAGATGATGTCGACGGAAAATTTGACTAGTTTCTTTTGCTTGCGCTTGGTCTTGTCATCTCCGCTAGGTTCCCGGTGCTTCGGTTCGCGAAGCTCCTGCGGCTTCAGGACATAGCCGGTCCGGTCGAGGCCTGCAGCAAACATGGCGTCGTTGATTTGCTGACCGAGGTCGTAGGTCTGCCAGTTCAATGCAGCCATCTGCACTCCGCGCCGCCAAAACTTGATTGGGTCAAAGTTGGAAGAGTTGATCCTGTACCCCGAAGGATACACGCGCATCAGGTAGCGCATGTTGTGTTCTTCGAGCAATTCCTTGCAGTTCGAGTCCTTGTTGCATAGGCTGTCAAAAGTGCGCTCTGCGAAGGAGTAGATGTGGTTGTAGGTCTTGGCCTCCGGTAGTCTAAAGTCCGAATATTTGATGCCTCGAGTGTATACGCCGAGGTCGCCAAGCACCTTGGTAATCTTGCTCGTCTTTTTTCGCTTCGACTTCTTCTCGGCAACTGTTGCGGGCGGGCTGTCGCTATCGTCTGCGGAGCTATGAATGCTGACACCCGTCGAAGTGACCGAGGTTCTGGGGGTCGTCCAAAAGGTGCTGGCTCGGTCAGGTGGCGTCATTGACGGGGGGCTCGAGAGGATGGGCGATTCGGGGATTATGTTGTTGTCAATGTTGATTGGCTTGGAGAAGGGGGAGCTAAGGCTGCGAGCGCGACTGCGAGCAGAGCTTGCATCGTCTCTGGAGTACATCTTTTCATCTTCCTCCGATGCCTTGACCTTGATCAAGATGCGATACTTCAGATCTTCAGGGCAGGGCAGAGTCGCAGAGTTGTCGAGTGGGGCCAGAAGCAGCGCGTCTCCAAATTGGTTCTTCATGATCTCGGTCATGGCCGTCTGCTGGTCCGGGCTGCAGTGAACCTCGAGGGAGATGATCAGAGGGTAGGGCGATGAGGCAAAAGCATACTTGTGGATAACCGAGATGCAGTCGGCGAAGAGCACGCTAGTGGTAAGCGTCCGGCCGTGTACGACTATGGGGCGGCCGTCGCTACCGTCCCAACAGTCAATCTCGATACACCGACACCCCTTCTGGAGAGCAATGATGTAGGCTTCTGTGCTGGAGTGGCCGGCGACTTGGCGTCCAAGGAGATAGGTGTTGTGGGAACTGGAAATGAAGTACTCATTGAGTGGGCGGTCGAGGCTCACGTCCGTCCTTGTCCGTGTCAGGACGTGGTTTGCAGGAGAAGTAAGAAAGGCCTGAAATCCCTGAAACGTCATGGTAGAAACGGACACATCGGTTCCAGGAGACGAGGCCGAGCTGTTTGCTCGGGGCTTCCGAGCAAACTTCTCAAACACACTAACCCAGTAGTCGAGATCGGCGGCAACATCAACACCTTGCTTTTCCTGAAGGAACTTGAAGAAGTTGCTAATGTCCAATTCGTTGCCGGGGCCCTTGGTCGAGTCGAAGATGGGTCTCAGCTCGCGGCGCTCCTTTAGATGGCGGACAAAGGCCAGGAACTGATTGAAACGGAGATAGCCGGACTGTTCGCCGGCCTTGTCGAACTGCGCCTTCAAAGCGGATTCCGAGCTGTTGATTTGCAGGCTGCGGCAAAGCTTGACGGTGTTGGGAAAGTCGAGTTTTTCGTCATCCTCGCCATGTTCGGCACCCTTGAAATGCTTGTCCAAGTTTCGTCGCCAGAGGGCTCTCGCAGTCTTCTCGCCGGTGCCAGCGAGGCCCGCCATCATCTCTATTCTGCTCCTAGACACCGTCTCCAAGGTGCTCGTCCACAGCTGGAAGAGGAAGTTGTTGGGTGCAATCAGGTGCATGGCCTTGATAGAGCGGCCCTTTGATTGGTCTGGATCAGAGTAGATGATGGTGAACCAGCGATCTTCAACATCGGATGAAATCTGGAATTCCTCACGGTAGTTCCTCGCCTCCGCACCAATGCGGATTTCGCGCACATCGTCAATGTAAAAAGTTTTGGAAGGCCGCGAAGGATCCCAAGTCACCTTGGCCGACTCAAAGTCGAGACGAAACTTCATGTTGTGTCTCTTCTTCTTAGTCACCTTGGTGAGGAATGTGCCGCCTTCGAGAATGGAATTACGAATTGGAGCCACGGCACCCTCGGGCACCGGAGCACCACTGGTCCGGCCAGCGGAAGTGATGCCAAGCGCGTTGACGATGTTCTCATGAGAAAGTGAGGGCTCGACAGCGTCCTCGACGGCTTCCTCATTCTCGGGATCAAGGTCGTAGTCAGACACATCCCACGCCGCCGTCTCTCTTGGGTCATTGTTGGTCACCCTGCTGTCACTCCTCCGGCGCATGATGACAGGTCCAGCGCTGTGGTCTCGTCTGGTATTGACGCCATTTCCGCGTTGGCGGGTGAGTCGGGTATGTGCGCCTCTGGAGATGCGGCGGATCAGGCCAGGACTCTTGGTGATGGCGACGGCCTCTGCCATTGCGGTTGGTGATGAAGTTGGCGGAGGTGAATGTGCCATGGCGGACTCGGGGAGGGAGAAGGGAGCGCTCGGGAAGGCCAAGGGATAGCGGACAGGCTGGAGGCTCTCAGGTGTGGTCTGGGCCGAGTTTGTGTCGACCAGCGAAGGCGCCGAAGTGGGCGAGCTGCGCGAGGAAGGGTTACTAGTAAAGGAGGAAGAAGGAATTGAGAGCGGTAGAGAGTATCCTGGGTGGGAGGTGAATCGATAGAACGAGTTCTTTGGCGTTGGTAACCGGGGACGGGTGACTCCATTGTGGTCTGGAGAGTCGTAAGGCGAAGGGAGTGGAGAGGAGATCATGCTGAGGGATGGTGATGAGAGGGCCTACTGGCGATGAGGACGGGCCGGCATGATATTAGAGGTTTCGGACGAGGAAGAGGAAGTATGGAAGAGGATGTTGGTCGTGCGACCGAGCCAGCTGGTCTGCGAGTCGGTGCTGAATGCGCGAGTGGGCTGTCGTGTTTACCGCATGTCGAGAAATGCGCATCGAGCGCGAACAGGCAGTGATGCGGCAGGTCAGCTGGATACGGATGGGGTCGAGTTCGGGGGTGGTGCTCCAGTGCGAGGGAGCTTGCGTTTTTGGGGCCTGCAGCTTGGGTCAGATGCGGTAAGCGTGCATGAGCTCTCCACGCGCGACGTGCGGGCAACAAACCCGAGGCGAGGAACCGGGATGAGCGACGGGGTGGACGTACAGAATGGGACAGACAGGACAGGACAAGACAGGGCGGACAGGCCCGAGGATAGGAAGCGGTAGCGTTGGCGGCTGGAGCGACGATGCGAAGTCGACGGGCGTCCACGGGCGAGGGCGAGGACGAGGGCGAGGGCGCGGGCGAGTGTCGAGTGTCGAGTGTCGAGTGTCGAGTGTCGAGTGTCGAGTGTCGAAGGCAGAGGGCCGACGAGGGCGAGGGAGAGAGTGTGGATGGATTAAAGGAAGACGGGACTGGTACAAGGGCGACGCTGGGATCCCTGCGGATCGCTCGTTCTCCGCAAGTGTCAGTGTCGCAGAGATTGCAGCTTTCTCGCGGACGCCCTCCCTGAGGGCCGGAAATGGGGAAACGCTGTTGAGCGGCAAGCCTAGCGTGTTCGTTTCAAACGGCTTGGGCTCGAGGCAAATTGCACCGCCCGCGCACGTCATGATATCGCCTCGATGCCCGCCGAGCGAGGGATACCAGCGTGTCGACGGCTGCCAGCGCCAGCATGCCCGTCGCTCGCCTGCTTGGCGCCCGTCTCGCGCTTCGTGCCCGTCGCTCGCTTCGTGCCCGCCTCTCGCGCTTCGTGCCCGCCTCTCGCGCTTCGTGCCCGCCTCTCGCGCTTCATGCCCGCCTCTCGCGCTTCATGCCCGCCTCTCGCGCTTCATGCCCGCCTCCCTCGCTTCATGCCCGCTCTCTCGCCTCACTGCCCGCAGCCTGCGCCCTGCTGTCCTCCTCTGCCCTTCTTCTCTCTTCCATGTTGCTCTGACACCAGACTTGTCACTTCGCCGTCCCTCTGCGCCGCCCGCTGCGCTGCCCGCTGCGCCGCCCGCTGCATCCGCTTGAGCATGCGGTCGTCACGTCCTCGTCGGGATTCTCGCGGCTGCCGGCTGGCCGATGGCCCTCGTCGGTCTCCTCACGCCATGCTCCCATAGCAGTTGGCGGTGCTCTCGCTCAGCCCTGCCTTGCCCTGTCCTGCCCTGCCCTGTGCTGCCCGGCCTGCCCTGCCCTGCCCTGCCCTGCCCCTCTCCTGCTCACCCCAATTCGCGTCCTTCTCGGCGCCTATCGCTACAAAGCTGCTGCCTTGACCTGCTCTCCCATCTGCTCTTCTCTCATCCCGTCTCACAGAACAGCGTCGTGCCTGACCACACACGTGGCGTCCGCTAATCGTCGAAACAGTGACGAGTTGCCGCCGCTGTGGTTAGACTCGTGGATTGGCCAGGGGAACATGGAATCGAGGCACTTGGACTTGCGGTATTCGAATGCCCGCCAGCCCAGCAGGGCTCACCCAGCCGCCCACGCGAAATACAGCCTGCGTGCGAGTCTGGAGGTGTGAGAGGACGAGCGAGGGAGGCGGGGGCCAAAAGGAAGCGTGCCGAAGCGTCGTTCCCGAATCATCGTCGCAGTTCGACGGCCGATCCGGTCAAGAGCACGAGGCTGCGCATGCGGCTGCTATGAGCATCAATTCCTTCGCCCGCCTTCGAGAAGCCCCCTGACGCCCCAATCAGCGTTGCAGCGCCGCATCCCCACATAGAAAGCAGCGCGCGTAGCCCTGTCGCCGCACTGGCCCGCAGCGAAACGAGGCGAAACAAAAAAAAACCCCCCCTTGACTCGTCTGTTTGCTCCCAACCGGTGGCTGCTGCCGTTGGCGCGTTGTTGGCAAAGCATCGCATCGCGTCCTGCCTTACTCACGGCACCAGTCACCAGCTCATCGTGGTCGACAGAGCGGTGTGCGTTGTTATCTGGTGACTCAATGGATCACCACGCCGCCATCCAATGGCAGCTGCTTTGTTGTGCGTCATGAACCAAGAGAGCCGAGAAGAAAAGGAAGCAGGCCAACAAAGCAGGTTCTGTGCGGGCCAAAACCGTCGTCGCATGCCGAGAGAATGGAAGTTGTCAGATCCTTCTACCGATTACCAATGACCAACACCTACCGTCCATTCTAGCTTAGTAGCAAACACAAGGTATGAGATTAATTTCTCAGACAGGCTGCGTCGCTCGGGCATTCAAGCTCCACCTGTCATGTTAGGTTTCGGTGGTCAGTCACAGTGCAGTCGAAATTCTGTATTGCCCCTTCTGTACCTTGTGCGCACCGCACCGTACCACTTGGCCACGGTCCTTCAAACATCGCACCAGATTTCCTTCCTCTTTTCATCAAACTCCGGTTGGCTGCTGCCACTTGTGACACGGTGGCGACGTGCCTGGGCCCAGTACTCCCATCAACTCGAGGCAGCGAATCGAACCACATTCCAGCGTCGTCGTCGTCGTCGTCGTCGTAGGATTCCCCTCAAGTCGCACGGGTACCAGCGTTGGCGGCTGCAGATGCGCAGCTTTATGACTTGCAGGGCAGACGACGAGGGGCGCAACGCGCTCACTGTTAACCCCGTCACCGTCACCTAAGACAGATGAGCAAAAGGAAAAAGCACAGTCGCTACCACCGTGCCGGTCCCGAGCAGCGGCACCGGTCCGGTTGACTGATGATGGTCAACTTTTATCATCCTTGTCAAAGCCTGTGCTGTGAGTCGGCACTCTCGGCCACATGATGAATGTCTTCATGATCTTCAGGGCCTGCGACGTGCCGTTTGATCTTCGCCTCGCCCGAGCTGCGCCGCCGGCAGCGCACGCATATCAAAATCTACCAGAAAGACGAACGCAAGGGAGGATAGGGCGGCCGATGTCGCTGACTAGGCAGCAGAGACGGGGACGTGCTGTGCGGCGTTTCGCGTCGGGTCGCGTGCGCTCTTTGCTGGGCATTGTGGCTTTGCACCTCCGTCTCCCCTATTATCAAAACACGTCCCAATATCTCGACCGGACGTTGCACAGGCCGAAACTTTGATTGATGATGACCAGACGAGACGAGACGAGACATCGTGAGCAGCGGGCAGCCAGCCAGCGCACCTCCGCACGACTGCTGCAGCCCCGGGCAGCCAAAGCGTTGCGGTAAAAGAGCCGAAGGCCAAGCAGCGTAGCAACCGTCATCACCCCCTCTCCTCTCCTCTTGTTCCGCCCCCTAGAGCATTGATTCGACCCTGTACTGCCATCTCCGTTCCTGTCACTCTGCGGCACAACGGTTGGCAACGGTTGGCCCACGGCGGATGAGGGGCGCCTCGAGGCCGTCGCACGCCCCCAGGGAGTCAGTCAGGTGGCTTCTGCTGCCCTACTCCTCTGCCCTGCTTTGATTTATTTCCAAACCGAGAAATGCCTGCCGGTAGCACAGGGCTGCTCCGAAAAGAGCCGCACTGTTCTGCGTTGTGCTGTGCTGTGCCGTGCTGTGCTGTGCCGTGCTGTGCTGTGCCGTGCTGGGCTGGGCTGGCCGCAGCATCCCACGCATACCGCAGCGTGCAGCTCCCCCAAGAGTCTGTCGGTTGGTTGTTGGTTGGACAGGCCTCCAGTGTTGGGCCGGTGGGGGAAGAGAGGACGAGGAGCACCACGCAGGCAGAAGCGTTGTTGCAAAATCAAGAGCATGGACGCAGACGGGGCAATGCAGCAATCAATCAGATCGATTTAATTCATCGGCTGGCTTGTTTTGCTGGGGTTGGGCCGTTGGCCTTGTCGTATAGAGCGGAGCTGTTGGGTCAGAGTGTGGGCGCGAGATCCAACCTTAACGTCAATCATCCAACGGCTCGCGGCGCGACACGGATACGACATCAAGGTCGATGCCAACTATCCGGCGTGCTATCAACTCATCTCACAATTGTCGATAGCCGCCTGGTCTATCCGTCAGCCGAGCATGATGCCGCCGGCCATTGTCCCATCTGGGCCAGCATCATCGTAGCCAGCGAGCCTGTCAGCCAGCCAGTCCGCCCGAGAGCTCTTCCATCTGCCCTGTCACGACGCCGCCATCCACGACCATCAGCCCGCATCCCGTCCGTCTGGTATCCAGTCAGCCAAACGAATGCACCCTAGGCGATGCTCTGCCATGGGTAGCAGTCAGCCTTGCTCTCGCGCCATGCTTCCTTCGGATGGAGCATGTTCTGCTCCACCAACGTTGGACCCTTCCCATCGACTGCGCCAAGCGTCCTCCACCATCAAGAAGGAGGGAAACGGACGCAAAATGCTTCTGTTTCCATTCCTTTGCATCATACTAACACGACCCAAGACATGCGTGCCATTTCGCCGACATGTCCTCCTGCTCTCCGCAACTACCCGACGTCGAGCTGCACTCTGACCTCACCCTACCTTCACGCGCTCGCTCTGCCTTGCTCTCTTTCTCTCTTTGTCGGACGGTGCGGCTGCTTGCCTACATACTTACCCCTCTGGAGCTCTCTACCCCTCAGCAGACAGGCCATCTGCTGCGTGCCACCCACCGCGCACCCCACAACACTGACCCGTACGCCCGTCCCATAGCCCATCCACCCTGCCATCCCACCTTCTCGGCTTCACCCGGCCGGGCGGCTGCGTGCGTCCATCTATCGAATGTCGTTGCTCGCCAGTCATTCTGCATCGCAGAGCCTTTGGCTTGCCATGATGCACTTGAGGGGAGATTCCTCCGCCCCGCATGCACGCATGAGGCCCATCGAACAGGCAAAGCACCGACAGCCTCTCGATGCTGCTTGTCCTCCACTCGTCCACTCGTCCGCCTGCGTCCAACCACCTGCCTACCTGTGCCAGAGAAAGCGCCGAGAGACTGGAAGCGTAGGCAGGCAGGCTGGCAGACAGGCTGGCAGGCTGCGTTGCGTTGCGTCGCGTTGCGTCTGACGGCAGGCCCCCGTCGTGTCGGTAACGGGCTGACGGATGGCAGATGGACACCACGAGACCAGATCACCCAAAGCATGATTTTCCCCATGGCTTCCTATCTTCCAACCGCTCTTATCCGCTGCCCGTCGTCGTTGCTTGCGCGAGGCCCTGGATCTCGGCACCGCTACGTGCCGCACCGCAATGCAACGCGGCGCTTGGGTCGAAAATCTTGGAAGAAGTGAAGGGCACGTGCAGCGGAGGGCAGAAAGAGGAGGTAGGTCAATGGCAGGGAGAAGACTTGTCATGGGACGTCCATCGTGATGGTGCGTCGTGTCAACAGTCTCCGGCCATGCTCTCTTGTCGAGTCTCGCTTCGCCCAGACTCCTACGTGCGTCGCATTGAGCGTTCACGGCTTTGACTGCTTACCCCACCGGACTTCCCTTTAGTTTTCTTGCAAGTGCAGAAAGTTTATGCGTGTCATCTGACGGTGACGGCGACGTACGGATAGCGCGAATGATGCAGAGGAATCTGGGGGGGAAATTTATGGCCAGGATCAAATTGAAAAATTTCGAGTACCATCAGCCCTCCCACCCTGGCGATCCGGCTGTCATTGCGCTTCTACTCCATCTGATTTTGTCGTGGGATGACTTGATCGAAGAGGAGTCAACGGCACGGCATGCACGAATGCTCTTTTACCTGTCGAGCTACCCATTTCTCCACCTGCCTCTCTGGCGCAGCAATCCTCTCTCATCGTGACCATGAGCATCGTCAGCTATTGATTCAGGGCCCGCTGGTTGGACTGTACAGTCGCCGATCTACCCTCCAGCGTCTCAATTCCCTCGTCCCATGCTTTCCCACCGTCCACAAACTGACACGGCCAGCATGTCTAATTTCTCACGTCAATCCGGGTTGGTAACGGGCTCACCGAAAACAACCCACACCGCTCGCTTCTTGCATCCTTTCCCCTTGGCTTCAGCCTCTGCCCCCTAGGTTAGTCGTTCCCCCAAGCACTGTAAGCAGCGGTGAGCGTGGCGTGTCTCAAAAAAGAATGAATGAATGAATGAATGAATGAATGGAAAAAAAAAAAAAAAAAAAAAAAAAAAACAAAAAGGCCAACAACATGGAAAATATGTAAACAAATCCAATGAAAAAAAAAAAAAAAACCAAAGCAAGGG
>JAIFKG010004846.1:0-11926 GCA_020351975.1 Phyllosticta ampelicida
GAGCTCAACAACGAGCTCAGCAGCCGGCTATATAGGTGGCTACTGGCGTCCTCTGACGTGTGAAGTGACGTCTAGGATGACGCTCTACTGATAACAAGGATAGTGGCAAAGGAGTGGGCACAGGCTCAGCAAGAGAATGAAGACAGGAGTGACGGTAGGCTCCAACATCTGGAGAGGCGGGCGTAGTGGCCGAAGGAGGCCTATGTTTGTCCAGTAAAGAGCTTCTCTCGTTTGCAACCGTGACAGTCCTAAGCGAAGCGCCTGATTTCGGCTGGCATGGTGGTCCAAAAGTAGTGCCGGAACAGCAGAGCAAATGATCCTGGGGCTCCCGCATGAGTGGAGGCTTCGTGGTGGATCTTCATAAGTGTTTAGTGGAGCTGCTGGTTCTTGGGCACGTAAAGCTTCCCATAGGCGTACAGTCGCTCGCCTCGTACTTCCAAGTCGGCCATGGATAGCGTTAGGCCTTGAGCCATCAGCTTAGCAGACAGATACCTCTTTTCCAGGCGCTTGGACTTCATCGTTTTTTGCAGGGGAGATCTTCTTGATGAGCTTCTGATATGGCTTCATTCAGATCCAGATCTTGGGCCTCTTTCATCGCTATGTATTGAGGCGCTGGGTCTTCCCCTGGATCCTCAGGGGCGGTGGTAGCAGGGTCTTCAATCGCACAAGTCATTTCACCGGGTTCATTCGGAGTAACGGAAGTAGGTTCTTGCCCGAGTTGTGCCATACGGCGTTGACCGGCCTCATCTTTGGCTTCCTGGTGCGGCCTGACTGGCGCAATGCGTCGGTGTCCATTGGAAGCAATATATGACCGTCTTTGTGGACCAATAGCACCATGGCTAGCCAATCGCTCGTCCCATCCTGAGTTCTAGGTTATGGGGCTTCAGGACCACTTGCTGCTGGTGTTGCAGGCGCTCATCAGAGATATCTTCCGGGGGGTCATGGGAGTGCCTAGTTAGACTATCTGGTTTGGTGCTCAGCTTCCCGGGCCTGTAAGTGATCTTGAAGTTGAATCGGGATAATAATTCTGCCCATCACGCCTGACGACGGTTCAGCTGTTTTGTCGTCATAAACCACTCCAAGTTCTTGTGATTAGAGAGGACATTCACCGGAATGTCCCCCTTAGTAGACGTGAGCTCTGGGCGCCAGTTTTCGAAGGTGCGAACAATAGCCAGGAGCTATTTAGTTGGTCTCCTGTAGGGGCTTTGGTGATCAGAAGGGTACTGCACGCAGCACTCCCTGATCGTCTGGCTGTGATAGAGCGGGAGCTGTGACGTAGTCGGACGCATCTGTTTCCACCATGTTTGTTGGTCGAGGTTGGAGTGTGCTAAGATAGGAGCAGTAGTGGATGCCGTCTCAAGAATGCCAAACGCCAGCTGGCACTATGGGTTCCATATGAATTGAGGTTATTTTTTAGTGCCATTGGGCCCAGTAGAGCGTCATGTTCGTTAGCGGCGCTGCGATCTTTGAGAAGCCTTGGATAAACCGTCAGTAGAAGTTAGCAGACCCCCTAAAAAAGCTTGTTCGTTGCGAACAGAGTTAGGAGATTGCCATTCTGTAATAGCTTCAATCATGGCTGGGTCCATGTGTAAGCCGTTTGTGCTTATCAACATTTCCAGGTACTTGACCTCTTGGGCCCATGAAACAGCTTTTTACGGATGTTCAGTTGCAGATTGTTGTCTCGCATCCCTTGTAGTACTTTGCGTGTGCGGGAGACATGCTCCTCACGGGTTTTGCTGTAGCAGAGTAAGTATCTCATCCAAGTAAGCGGTGCTAAAATCGTCGAGATATTCCCTGAGCGCGTCACTGATAGGCTTTGAAAGGTGCCCGAGGCGCTACAGAGCCCAAACGGCATCACCAAATACTCGCATTGACCGTTAGGGTTAGGGTTAGCTAGTCGATAGGGGAGGAATTAACCAGCCCCGGATAGCGAAGGCTGCCGACAATATACTCGCCTAGTTAACCATATTAGTCAAACCCATGACGTAGCTAGCCAAACGTGTATTCCTACCTCTCGCGTCCCTCCGTCCACCAACTCCACCTACCTAATTACACTGTGACACCTTCACCCAAACGCCAACATGAGTGACTACGAAGCGCGCCGGCAAGCCAATATTGCGCGCAACGAAGCCCTCGTTCACTCGCTTGGCCTCGAACACAACGCCCTCCGTCCCCCCGCAAAACCGCAACCCACGGACAGGAAACCACCCGCCAAACGGCGCAGGCTGGCAATACCGGCACCACGGCCTACACGCACATCAGCCAGACTATCAAATGGTGGCATGCGGCCCTCGTATAACGAAGACGAACTCGAACGGGCATCTGATGTGCCCGCCAGAAAGAAGCGCGTCAACACCACCGCCTTCAGCGCCGAGTCGCAGCCGGCACAACGTCTCGACGTCGACGCGCTGCGCAAAAGCTGGACGGCATGGAAGCCGTCCGCGTCAGCGCCGACGCGCGACAGCGCGGGCACCTTCCATTTTGCGTCGCACCCAGACTTCACTCCCAACAAGTCGCCGGAGGAGATAATGCGCGAGGGTAGCTTTGGCGGCAGCTACTGGCGGCCGCTTTATAGCAAGACGCTGGGGACCACAGTGGCGAACGACTGGCGCGAGCTGCCCGCCGAGTGGACACACGGGCTGCAGGTGGAGCGCTACCTTACCAGCCCGGCGTACGGCGCCGATGTCAACAAGTACGGCGTCGCGTGCGGGCAGAGTATCGAGGAGTGGGAGGCCGCCGGCTGGATACGCCATGAGCACGACGTGCGCGGTTGGTTCCAGTGGTACTGCCGTTTCTGGATGGGCCGGCGCTGCGAGGATGACGAACGCCAGATTTCGCGCTGGAAAAAGTGCGTTGGGGAGACGGGGAGGTGGCGGCGCATCTTGCTCAAGAAGTACGTGCAGATGGGTATTAGGACCGTGTTTGACGATGGCGATGGGGATGAGGGCATGGGAGACGTCAGTCCGGTTGTTCATCAAACTTGTCACCATTGGGCGTATGAAGTGCGGCAGGATGCATTGGATCGGTTTTGGGTGACGGGCAAGTAAGCAAGAGTCATCAGGGTAAGCATACTGATCGTTGGTGATTGTTGCAACTGGTCAATGTCAGGCCATTAACTCTTTCCCCAGGACCATCCGATCTTCTGTTGCATGCATTACCAATCTGATCCATCCAGCGAGTTTACAACACGCACCGGAGAACCCCTTGCGCTCCTGAGAAGCGATAGGCGATTCCCGATGTCTTCAACACCACCACTTTTGAATCTGGATAGCGGAGAAGCGCTCCGCACTCGTTCAGTTGCGTCCCGCAAAAGCGTGACCGAATCATTTGCAAAATGAGCGAGGGAATCATGCGCATCGAAAACTCCTCCAGCTGATACAGAAAAACCGTCCAACTTTTCAAAGGCCGCTCTCACAATGGCCGAGTTTACAATCCACACCTGCCTCCTCTTCGACCCCAAGAAGAGAGCCTTTGTCACCAACATCTCCCTGACTGTAAGCCCAGCAACTGGCATCATCACACGCGTCTGTACGCGGCCGACGGCCGCCCTGCCAACCCCATTATCACCCAACGACATCGACCTCAGCAGCAAAGTCGTCCTTCCTGGCCTCGTCGACGCACACACGCATATTTTCCTCCACTCGTACGACGAGAAGCCATCTCTGGAGCAAAAACGCGACGCCTCGGCCGCCGAGCGCATCATCCGCGCCACGAGCCACCTGCGCGCCGCGCTGCTGGCCGGCTACACCACCTACCGCGACCTGGGCTCCGAGAGCATGGGCGACGCCGACGCTAATGTACGCGACGCCGTTGCCCGCGGCCTCACGCCCGGTCCGCGCCTGTTCGTCGCCACACGCGTTCTCGCCAGCACTGGCGCATACGAGCCGCGCACCGAGAACGGGCCCGGATCCTGCGGCGGCAGCGGCGGGTGCGCGTTGCCCGCCGGCAGCGACGTGGTGGACGGCGTTGATGAAGCACGCAGGGCGGTGCGCAGGCGCATCGCGGCCGGCGCGGACGTCATCAAGTTTTACGCCGACTACCGCCGCCGAGTGATGCGCTTCCCGCCCAAGGAGCTGCATCCGTATGAGGGCTCAGTGCTGCACCCGCCCGCGACGCCGAATCCCGACGTCATGGTGTTCGCACAGGATGAGATGGACATGATTGTACGCGAGGCCCGGTTGGCCAAGTGCCCCGTGGCCGCGCACTGCGGCACCATAGAGGCGGGCATGGCGGCCGTCGCGGCCGGCGTGACCACCATCGAGCACAGCTACTTTGCATCCGATGCGCTGTTCCGGGGCATGGCGGCAAAGGGCATCATCCTCGTGCCGACCCTCGCCGTCTGCGAACGCCTGCACGCCGCGCGCTTCGACCAAATCCTGGCGCAGACGAAGCGCGCGCACGACCTGGGCGTGCGGCTTGCGGCGGGTGGCGACACGGGGACCTTTCCGCACGGAGAGAACGCGAGGGAAGTAGAGCTCTTGGTGGAGGCGGGCGTGAGCGTCGAGGACGCGCTCGAGGCGTGTACTGTGGGCGGGTGGGAGGCTTGCGGCGGCGAGTGGTCTGGATACAGGTTTGGGTGGTTTGAGGAAGGCACGACGGCCGATGTGGTGGCGCTGGACGCGGATCCAAGAGTCGACAGGCAGGCGCTGAGGAAGGTCAGTTTTGTCATGAAGGACGCCAGGGTGTGGAAGAAGGACGGCCTTGCCGTCGGCATGGTATAGACATTGAATAGTAAGATTACACATTGGCAGCCTACAACACTTGCCCGTCTTGAAACGCGGAAAATATCTGATCCAGGTCGAAGCCGGGAAAATCCCACGACAGCTCGTCGCTCTGCACGCTGGGCGCCAGGCCGCCGCTGGTGGGCAGGTCAAATAAGAGATCGGAATTCCACGGACTCTCGACCTCCGTTGGCGCGAACGGCAACCCTTGGTCCCCGTTATTGTCCAACATCGCCTGCAGAGATGTGGTCGGCGTAGCTGGCTGTAGCAGCAGGGCAGAGGACGAAGGCGCTGGTCCGGCAGCCGTGGGTATGTCCTCTTTTTCCTTGGGAATCATGAGGCGGCGGAGACGCTCCTCCCAGTTTAAAAGTGTTGGTGACAGCGGCCACGCTTCGCCGCCACGGCTCCACTGCAGGTAGGCGTCGAGGCAGGCGTCCGAGGCGCCTTGGAGGAAGCGCACGTGCTTCTCAACCTGCGGCCAGCGCGTCGACACCTTGCGCAGCAGCTGCGGAATGGCCTGCAGCGTGCGCTGGACGACGCTAGGGTCGAAGCCAGCCAGGTGGCTTGGGGTCAAGTTGGGGCGGATGCCTGAAATGAGCGTCTCGAGCAAGAACACGCCGCACTCGAACAGCTGGTGCACAGCGTGCCAGATGTAAAACAGCTTGCCGAGGCGCGTGTTGCGCGAGTAGATGGCGACGAGGGCAATGGTGGCGTTGAGGGCGTCGCGGCGCATCTCGGTGCTCGGCGTCGCGAAGTGCATGCTGGGGCAATTGAGGCGGAACAGGTTGGTCTGGTACATGATTTCGCGAAATTCAATCTTCTCGCCGGGCCGCCCGTTGCTGCTGGTGTGCACCGCCACGTACCAGTCCTCCAGCCGTTGCAAGGCGCGTTTGCGCCAGGCGTCGATGGGAATGGGACAGGCGACGGGCGCTGCGGTGCCGAATTTGGGCAGGATGGACGAGATTTCAGCCTCGTATTGGCGGAGCGGCCACACGTGAATGACTGGGGAGACATCTGTAGAGGAGTCGCGCAGACTGAATATGGATTCGGGATACTTGGCTGTGATTGCTTCTCGCGGAAAGACAAAAGGTCGACCAACGACAAAGTGGATAGCGCTAGTTGGTGAGCAAGAGTTGATGATGGAGCATAGGAGACGTACGCATCCAGGTTGTAGGTGGCCCAAAAGAGCTTGCGTCTTGTGTCTATCGTCTCAGGGTCTGCCTTTTCCTGCTCATGAGCGGAAAGCTCTTGATGGAGTCCTAGCTGGATTGCAAGTCTGGAAAGCATCAGTACGGAACTGGTCGGGCATCATAGGTCTCACCTTGTTGCGGCTCCCGCGGTTCTCCACACGTCGACAAGACACGGATTGACAAAGCCATAGTGAGTGAGCAAGAGGAGCACGCGGAGCCGCTGCAGCGGCGGACTGTCGGTGATGTAGGGGAGTTGGGCTTTGGCCGTGTTCCAAAATTCCAGGGCAGACGACGTCGCCCGCTCCTCGTCGTGTCGGATAAGCGTAGTTGCCTGTCCAGTTAGGTTCATTAGATTCATACGGGACGAGTTTGCAAGTGCTCACACTGATGGCCAGAGCAATGGCAACGACAAAAACGTCAAAGGGGGTCCCGTTGCCCTTGGTAAAGAGCTTTTCAGTCGACGCATACAGTTGGGAGGCCTCAACATAAGGGGATTGAGGAAGATAGTTTTCGGTGTAATTTTTGAGCATAATGTCAATGACATGGCGAGGAATGAGACAAATTGTGCTTGATCTGGTGGCCACGATGGCCGGAATGGAGCCATCATCCTGCGTGACCGAATCTGAGGGAAGCGGAGGCAAGGGAGACTGGGAGAGATAGATGGGAGAAGCAAAAGACAAGAGGGCGCATCTGGACGAGCCCGAAAGGCGGGACTGTTGCGGCGAAGACGGGTCGGCGATGGTGTCGGCCAGGGAGCGCGTCAGAGAAGAGATGGCGGCCTCGATCAGGCGCGAGTTGTCGACCGCCTGTTCGGACTTGAGGCGGGCCAGTTCAATCTCGAGCTGGGCGACACGATCTTCGAGAAAGGCAACGGTACTGCGCGGTCTCTCCTTGCCCTGGACGGCATCGTAGCCGACACACGGCACTCTGGCGCGTGCGCAGGACGAGCATGTGGGGAAGTTCAAGTCACACTTGGTCTTGCGAAGGCGACACCGGGCGCATGCCTTGGTGATGCGGTGGTTGGAGCCGGAAGAGCGTGTGGGAGGCATAGGGACCGGGACGATGCATGGCTGAAGGATGGGTATGATATCGTGGTGGACGTTGTTGTTGTGGTGGTGGTGGTGTTGGTGGTGGAGGTTGGAGTTGTCTGTTCGACGGATTCACTTGCCGGTCCGGGTCTTCGAGCCTATCTCCACACCAATTTTCCATCACAGCCCAACGTGATACCAGGCGGAAGCACTCCAATGTCATCACCCTGAGGGCATTCACGCTGTGCTCTTTCCAGTGCTCGCGTCCATGGCTCTCCAAACTTGCAAACGCTGCCGCAAACGTCGCATCAAGGTACGGCACCAACCGTCGCTGGAACACAATCACTGACAAAACGGAGTGCGATCTCCAACTACCCGCCTGCACTTCATGTCAACTGGTTGATCTGGAATGTTTGTACTTCGACGACTCCCTTGGCCACGATGTTCCACGCAGGTCCGACCAACACCTCGTTTCCCCCGCCTCCGGCTTTGGCTGACCCTTGTGCAGCTACTTGCACGCCCTCAGCAAAAAAGTCGAAAAACTGGAATCAACAATCAACGCCATTAAGAGCCCTACAGCTGGCGTCTCATCATCCTCGCCATTTTCTCACATCGGCTGTCCGACCCCGTTACAGGCTTCTCTGGATGCTCGCGTATCTTCCGCGTCCTCTTTGGGACTCGGCACCTCGGCAGGGTTGCTCGAAAACATACTCAAAACCCTTGTCCAGCGCGCATCGGCCCACAATCAATCCGCCTTATCCAAATTTGCGGCCAAGGCACGCGAGTTTGATGATGGCGGATCACTGGCATTCCCGTCCCTCAAGGTCAACTTCTCTAAAGTCGACACGCAGGCTTTTCAACAGCCGCATCTCCAGCGCGCCTTGATCGAGTACTACGCCAAGACGGTCCAATCCAGCTTTTGTCTGCTATCAACCGCCCAGATTAACGGCGTCCTACGCTACGAGCATCCTCTGAGGCAATGCACTGCTTCGGAGAGGTTGTCGGTTTACGGCATCTTTGCTTTGGCCTCCGCTTTGGTTGCCAGAGACTTGGACAGGGACCAGAGCATCCTGGCTTCCATGTGGACCGAGAGATTCCATGGCTACATTTCCAGCTACGACAGCGCCGACACGCATGATGAATACAGGATGAAGCAGAATATTCTGGCCCTTTGTTTCCTTGCCTTGCTGGACCTGGTATCGCCCGTGAGCTCCAGATGCGGCGTGTGGGAGGTTGTCGGCGCAGCCTCTCGCTCATACGCGAAGGTGCTTGATTATGTCAGCGTGTCGAACCCCGAAATTGACGACGAGATTGAACGACTGGGCCACTGCATCTACCTGCTGGAAAGGTGAGTACCACGGATTCGTCAAGGACTTTGCGCTGATTCCGCAGCACGCTCTCGATTCATTTTCGCATTCCCTCACTTTACTGCAACTCGGCTCTCACCGTCATTCCAGACCGCCTCTCTGAGCCCTTGGTGTACCACACGCTGTACACTCTGACCCAGCATCTGGACAAAGACTCCTTGTCCGTCGACATCGAAGGCCTCATTCCGGCTTGCCTGAGGATTCATCCTGGATCCGGAGTGGCAGACGTGTCCCTCGGTCAGGCACGGGTATACCTCACGCTGCATCCCCTGTTCACGTCTCCCGGGGCCGGCATACACTGCTGCTCTCCAGACATTTTGTCAAAAATCGCCACGGCTGCCGCCGCATTCATCACGCACACGTACAGGTTGAACAAAGAGCGACGCGTACTCAGCATCTGGGTGACTGCCGAAAGTGTTTTGCAAGCCGGAGGAGCTTGGGCGGCGTATCTGATGCTGCACAGCCAGATAGACTCCCCAATCCACGACTACCGCTTCCCGAAGCCTGTCGAAAACCTTCCAGCCATGGAGCCCATTGTCAAATGCTCCAGTCTCCTCGCGTCTTTTGCTGAACGATGGAAAGGCGGCCAGCATTATTGCCAGGCGTGGGAAGCTTTTACAGAGCTTCTCCTCGCCGATTCATCCGTTTCCAGCTTGGGCACTGGACGGCCCAATGAATAATTCTCCCAATTCTGCGGATATCAAGTAAATACGAGGTGAGAAGTGGCCCTTTGACTCGCCTCAAAATTCCTGACCAGCTCCTCCCTCGGCCGCCTCTCTTCAACGTTGACCCTAAACGTCTTTGGGACGACGGTCGCCGCCTGTGGATTTTCGTTGAAGCCAATGTAATCCAGCGTCGGCGGCGCGTCGGCGCTCGCCGTGAAGCGGAACGAAACAATCAGCCTGACAAAGTAACAGTAAAGGATGCGGTTCGACAGCGCCACGGCTGTGCACGCTCGCGAGCCCGCGCCGTACGAGTAGTGGTACGGCAAGCCGACTTGGTACGGACTGCTGGGGTCGAGCCAGCGTTCTGGACGGAACATGTGTGCGTCCGGACCGTATGCGGTTTTGTCTGCACAGGTAAGTCTTCATCCCGCGACCTGGGGCGTATACTGACCGTGATTGATAGCCTGCGCATTCATGTACACCGTGACGCCGGCGGGAATCTGCGCGCCCTGCCAGTCAAACGGCTTGCACGTCTTCCTTGGCGGTAACAACTGAATCGCGCAGTAGTACCGCAGCATCTCGCGGACGAGCGCCACCACATACTCGACGTTCTCCTCGAGCACGCAATTCTCCCACGCCTCTTCGGCCGTCGCGTAGACCTTCGTAATCTCCTCGTACGCCTTTTGCTGGATCGCCTGACCCTCTTTTGACGCAAGGAACCCGAGTCCCCCTAGTCCGGTTGTCGCAATGGTGTCGCTGCCACCCGACACGAGGCCGACGTTGATGGAGCGGATTTCGGCTTCGGTCAGCTTCTCCGACCCCTTTTCCTTCAACAGCGATTCAGCGATGCACGAGACGGGCTTCCCAGACGCCACGGCCTTGCGCACGCGGTCCAACAGCGCCTCGAGCCAGACGTCGCGCTTCTTGGTAATCTCCTTGGCCATCTTGGTGCGCGGGTTAGGCAGGTACCGCAGCAGCGGCACGTAGTCGGCCATGTTGTTGTTGGTGCTGCGGAACGTGCTGACGGTCTTGCCGGTGGCCAGGATCTCGTGCAGCAGCGGGTCGTCGACGTCGGCGAAGCGCGACGCATAGCACAGCATGAGCACAAAGTTGAGCGAGGCGCGCTGGAAAAACAGTCGCGGGTCGACCTCTTGCCTGGGCTTATCGGAGCCGTCCAGCGACGCTTTGAAGATGCCTTGGACCAGCCCCAGCGCCTCGATGTCGATGAGCGGCGCGTTGCGCTGGATGGCCGGGCGCGTCATGTACGAGCCGATTGCGGTGCGCTTGCGCTTGCACGATGCATCCCAGGGGGACGTGCCGATGGTGGCGCCTACATCTAAATCAGTAATGGCTTCCAACCCCCCATCTCAACATAAACAATACCCTGCGTGTTACTGACAAACTTGTGAAACGTCCAAAACAGCGGGCGGTCAATCGTCGCGCCCGCATTACGAACGATGAAATGCTGCGCCGCCTCAAACGTGTTGAGCACAACCACCCTTCTGTTGCCAAACTTGACCTGCACCAGGGGCCATCCGTTCCGCACTGAGTACTGCTGCAACGCCGTCGGGTGGTCGCTGCCGAGCGCCTTGGGGCTCAAGTGCCCGTAGAACGGCACCGCGCCCCCCGGCTCCGGTACGCCCGCGATGCACGCCACGTCGGTGCCGTAGGCAGCGCGATAGCCGATGTAGGCCAGCCCGACGAGGCCCAGCGCCAGCAAGATGAAGTGAGAGTGGGAAAGGAGCGTCTCGAGAGGTCCGGGCGCCGTCGCGTCCATGGTGTGGGCGACGTTGGGGATGCTCAAAAGAAGAAAGGCACCGCGAATTTCGCAACTATCGACACATTTGGAGGGCGAGTTTCGAGAGAAGGGGAGGGGGGCCGGAGAGGGTCTTGTAGGACGCAATCACGCTCTCAGACGGCAGGAAGCAGCGCGGTCGGCTTTTGACGCGCGCGAGACGTGGGGATCTTCGCGCTTCTCCGACGCAGCTCTTATCGCCAACCTCCCTGCGTCGGGCGACGGCTGAACGCAAGCTCAAACGGGTTGTCTGCAGTCCATGACGAACGAGGCTCGGCGGCGTGTTGCGGTGTTCGACGTTCATCCGACGCTCTGTGGTCGCGAAGTGTTTGCGCCGCTTGAAACGCATTGCTACCCTTTTAGACGGAAAAATGCGACCAAGAGATGCAGGAGCGCAGACGGGCTCTCGCGAGCTGTTGCCCACAAAGACACGAGGATAACCTCAAGGCCGCATTTGCTACCCGAAGAGCATATCGTTACCCGACCTAGGCCGTAGACGTTCCTTTCTCAATGCCATCTCGTCGGCGCGTGCCTCTGCATCCCCACGCGAGCTAAGACCGTGACCCTACATGTGGGGTGGTCACCAACCTACATTCCCCCCCCCCCTCTTACACTCTGCGAGACGCACTGTTGGGGAGGAGAGTCGATCCAACGCTCGTCGTCTCTACCGAGCGACCGAAAGCGTCTAGACGCATGGTTTTCCACCCAGGAGGTCTCTGCGACCTCAGATGCACCAATCCATCACGCCCGTCTTCGAAGAGAGGAGAGGAGAGGAGAGTCAATTGACGACCTACCTACCTACCTACCTACCTTAGTCCACGGGCTCGGCCCCCCTTCTTTCTTTGCGGTCGGAGGATACCGTCCACGGATAGGGATTGGACCTGCGGGTTCTCCTATGAGGCCTCTCCGGTTCAAAGCTGGAGTATTAAGCGGTTTAGCGTGGACACAACGACATGAACGTGCGCCCTGAATGGCAGTGTTTTGGGGGGGGGAGGGGGAGAGGCGCGGACATGACGTCGGATGGTTACAGTGACTAGGTCCAGTAAGCGAATAAGCGAGTAAGCAAGCTCGTACGAGGGTCAACAGGCAGGCAGGTGGGAAGGTGGGAAAGCGGAGAGGACACGAGACGAAGGAGGAAAGAGAATAGGAGGAAAGAGGGG
>JAIFKG010004894.1:0-12517 GCA_020351975.1 Phyllosticta ampelicida
GGCACGGCATCGAGGGGCCGCGGGGTGACAGCGTAGCAAGGGGTCGGCGGGGAGGATTTAGACGTGGACGAGGCGCGCGGGAACAACGCCTCCCAGGCGCAGGCGAAGCGGAGGAGCTGATGTTCGGCGTGCGCGCGCGTCGTCAGGGCGAGGCCAAAAGGGCGCGACGAATGCCGCAGCATAGAAAGGGGTGTCGTTGCCAAGGGGTAGCCTGGGGTGCGCAGATCTCAGTACGAAAAGCTTGGTGTGGAGTGTGGATATAAAGGAGGCTTACCAGCAGCAGCCGCTAGCTCGCACAAGGCGCTGTCGGCCGGCGCAACGAGCACGTCGAGCCCGTAGTAATCCAGCACCAGATCGATGCCCTTGGTGCCACCCAGTCGGCGGAAGCGGTCGAGCGCCCCACGTGCCGACTCCACGCCCGACGGTGCGTCCGCGGCAGCGGCCACAAGGACGGCTTGGTCGGGCCAGGTGGGGGCGTGCAGTTCAGTGTCGGCGTGCTTGATGTTAACGTTGATGCGGTCGGGTGGGGAGCGGACGCGTGAGGTCTCTTCCAGGTTGGCAAAGTAGGCGGACGATAGCTCTTTGGATTCTTGACCTGTCAAATGTTAGTGCGGAGCAGCGCAACATGGTGACGTGGCCTACAAGTAACGGCTTCAGAGGAGGTGCGTTCGCTGCCTTGAAAGATTCGAGGTGATGTAGCATGGACGGGGTACGAGACCACGGCGCCCTGCTCGTGGACACGCTGCACGGCGGTCTCATACATGTAAAGCTGCGGATCGTTAGTAGAGAGACCTTTCAGATACGCGTATACCTTACCATGTATTTTTGCGCCTCTGGGGTCACCTTTGCCAAGTCCCCCCTAGAATTCCACACTCTTGGATCCACAAAGCCAACCCTCAACCCAGCCCAACTCTTGTCGACTGAGAATCGCTCAAAGCCCCGAGTGTGGTAGTCGTTGCCGGCCATGCCCGGCTCCGCAATGGCATCCGTCAGAGCCACCAAATCCGACGCCGACTTTGCGATTCCACCCACGCCCTCCAAGCTGCGGCTGGTGCACCACATTCCATCCAACGGCACCGATCCGGCCGTCATCTTCAAAGAGTACAGCCCATTCCGGCTGGCCATGTCGACCAAGCCCGAGATTGCATCCGTCGCAACCGCCAACGGGCAGAAGCCAGCCGCAACGGCAACGGAGGATCCAGCGGAACTGTCGTCTGCCACGGCGGCCGACGGCTGCTCGTAAACCCAGGCGTCGGCGTCGCTGTCGAAGCGGCGCGCCGCAAAAGGCGACAGCGTCTGCCCGTCGACGGCCGACCAACCGCCCGCCATAGTCTCGCCCTTCAACCCGCACAACTCGCTCAGGTTTGACTTGCCAATGATAATGAGGCCTTTACGCTCCAGGCGCTGCACAACGCTCGCCGCCTGCTTTGGATGCGCCCCGACGAGCGCGTACGATCCCAGCGTCGTGTGCAAGCCGTGGTCGGCATCGGCGGAGGAATCGCACGCGCCGTCAAGGGCGGCGGAAACTTCAGCGTCGGCGGTGGATATGGTGGTTGCGTTTGTGGTTGTGCTGGTTGGAGTCGTGGGCCTGTCGGACCCGCGGGAGGGCGACGTCGCAATGTTGTCCTGAAGCACGACGGGGACCCCGTGAAGAGGGCCGCGGCAACGGCCGGCACTGCGCTCGTCGTCGAGGCGACGCGCTAGCGCAAAAAGGCGGCAGCGGGGAGCGGTATTAATGAGGGCGTGCAGCTCGCGGCCCGAGCGGTTGTGGCGCTCAGTTGCCGCCAGATACACGTCGACCAGTTCCACAGATGTTAGAGAGCCGGTGCCGAGGAGCTTTGCCAGAGTTGTGGCACTGGTTGTAAGGGGATCGAAAGGGAGCGAGTCGAGTGAAGGCTGCGGAGAGGGGAACGACGGCGAGGTAGGTGACGAGGTCGAGGCCGATGTCGTTGTCATGGTGGTGGCGTTTGACTTGCGCTTGGCTTGTCTTTCATTTTGCCGACTCCTTCTACCAGAAGGATGATGTTGTTGGTCTTTTTGCTCCGTATGTGGCTCCTTCTGCTGTTCGTACAGCGACGACAGCCCCAAGAGGGAGCAAGTCTTGGGGATCAGCGAGGAGTTATTGCTAAAAAAGCCCGGGTACGGGTCGGCATGATGGATTCCTGTGAGAGGTGTCAAGTCGGGCTGACAGGAGCGGCGGCAGCAGATGAACTGTTCTTGAGCAACAGTGAAACGAAAATACTGCGTTTTGCCTGCGGGGGCACATCCAGGCCAATATATCTCGGTTCATGCTGGCGGATGCGACCAACAGCTGGAACTGTTTGCGTCTGAGCGGAACGCCCGTCGGAGCAACAAACTCTGTCGAAGCGGACGCGGCGTGGGTGCCGTGGGGCAAGAAGACGGCAGTCCGCCGAGGCGCTGAAACGTAGCGAGCGGGACACAAAGAGTTGACAGATTCCTTCCTGGAGAAGCAAGTGTTGTTGGTGGAGAGCAGAGGTGGAGGTAACGCAAAGCATGCAGCAAGCCCCCCACCCCTGCTCCTGAGCTGCACCTCTTACCGCACAGACAGAGAAGAGGCAGTGAGCATGCACCTCAAACGAACAGCTCGCTGTCCTGGTGGTGACGGTTTCCTCGTGCGGCCTAGCTCTTGATACACAGCATGCCGTCCATGTGCCCGCAATCTCTCAGACCTCGTCACCTATACGAATCCCAACCAAGCCCTGGTGTGCGGGATCGCCTGTGTTGCTTTTTGTCCCACGTGGGCTGCCATCCTAGACGCCTGTTCGACTTCGAGATGGCCAAGTGTGTCTTCAAAAGCTGACGTGGGAGACTTGGCTTTGCTGCAAGGGCGAACGGGCGGTCGAGCATTTCTTGATGCGTTGTTCATTTGATATTGCATCGGATTGTCGCCGGCTGCCGTCCAAGTCCAGCCTGTGTGGTGTTTGGTCTGGCAAACGTGCGCCAGCGTCAATCACCATGTGGTTCCTGCATCCGTACGTCTCCGGCGCTGCGCGCTGAGGCCCGCCGCCGGGGCTTGCTGATGCGAAATTTCGGTCAATGGGACTGATTTCAAAAGCAACGCGCCTGTAGCACGACAGAAAAAGCAAAAGTGCAGGGAATCGAGCCAGTCGCGCGCTTGCCGTTAGCGAGACGACGCTCGCTCCCCTGCATCCATGCGGCACCTGCAGTCATATCAGGTCGCTTCGCCCTCAGTGCTCGACTTCTAGAAGGACATCTCATGTTGACTGGCAAAGCCATATCTGTAATGAGGTCAGTTTTTGTTCTTTCCGCGAGCTTACAATGCGATATGTCACCAGGAATGGCACCTTGCCATGCATCCCCTGCCCGTTAGCCAGCAGTTGGAGCTGATCATCCACAAGGAGTGTGGCTCAGCAAACATCCCGATGGCTCTTCTCAGCACGCCCGCCGGTCAGATCGCAATCCTGAAGGTCATGATGCTTTTTAGGGACTCTGCCACTGCTTCTGGAAACAACGCCCGTCTGGCTTGACGTCAGATATGACAGCCCAGGCCGTCGACAAATTTTAGCAAATGATAGAATCATGGACGACCAACATCCCGCCATTGCGCACGTGAATGAAGAGATTAAACATGAGCCTCGATTGAAAGGTTGAATTGCAACGCCGCCTCCTACGCACTGGGTATGCATTTTGACAAGAAAAAGAAACAATCCACCGGCGCGGCAGCCAGCATCATTCAGCCATTTATATGGCCCCGAGGACGTGGGAAAAAATGATCATCCAATCAATCCATGCTTCCAACCCTTTTAAAGCCGTCGTTCGTCGTCCGACTCGGGCGGATCAGATAGAGCATCATCATCGGATTCCACATCGCCCGTCTGTGGCGGTGGCTTTCCCCTTGTGCTCCTCCGGGTTGGGGTCGCTCCGTTGGTTTTCGATTTAGCCTTAGGCGGGGCTTTCTTCGCTTTTGGCGTAGTCGCGGCTGAACGCTTCGACTTACCTTGGGCCGTAGCTTTGGGAGTCGGGGGTGGAGCTTCCTCCTCGTCACTTTGTTCTTCGACCTGTTCGTCGGCCTCGTCATTTTGTGCACTTTCTCCATCTTCGGCTTGGTCATCACTCGCGTCTTCAACTGCGTCGCCCATTTCTTCGTCCTCGTCTTGGCTGGACTCTGCGTAGTTTTTCCCGCCAAGATTCCGCCCGCTGCGACGCCTCTCACTCGACGGAATATTGTCAGAAAGAACACGCTCTTTCTTCTTCTTGGGCGTCTTGGCTGGTTTGACGGCCTTTGCAGCTTTGCGGGCAGGCAAGGCACATGGAGCCCTGGCGCGTTTCTTTTCGCGCTGCTCACCGGTAGTATCGTACTTGCGCTGAACATGGTCAGTTCGGATCCGCGAATCTCACGAATAAACTCACCTTGCGTCCTTTAACTCCAGCTCGGACCAAATCGTCCAACTCATCCACTAACTCTTCTGGGACATGTTGTTTTTCGGCAATCTCTTGTGCGCGTTCGTGGCTTGGAAGATTAGCGAACACATCCGCCGGCATCCGTGCCTTTTTGGGAACCGCCTGGATATTCCATCCAAATAAGTCACGATATCTCTGTATGATCGCTTGGGCCAGGTCGCTCAAGACGTAAAGACCCTCGTTCTTGGCAGGGTCAACTGCATCTTCCACGGCTTTAACTCGTTGCGCCTGGTGGTAAATGAGCGAAATGTTGTCCTCTTTTGCTACACTTTTAAGGTAGAATAAAAGGTAGGTGACGACGTCGCGCAGGTTTTCAACCTCGATGTCGAAATCTGGATGGTGTGCGAGCACGCTCAGAAAGCGAGCAAACGTGTTTTCAAGAACGGGGTCATTTGCCTTGCTAAAGGCTGCTTGGCGCGCCTTGATCCATGTAAATGTGCTGCTCTTGATACGCTGCTCCGGTTCAAAAGCACCCAGAAACACCATTGTGTAGAATCGCCGTGGTAATCTATCCTGGCCCAGGTACTTCATCAGCTTCCTGACAAAGCCATCCCTGACCTTGACGTGTGGGTCTTGAATGACTGTCGCAAGCTCATTAAAGTCCGTGGGTGTAAGAAGCGCGTCGAATCGCCGTTCGCAGCACAGCTTGAGGAGCATTTCGGAAGACAGCAGCCGGAGCCGGGATTTATGCGAAGCCGGTGATTCCACCTTCCTGGAGAGCTCGCCGTGTTTGCTGACGAGGGTGTTGAGGAGCTTGTACACGGGCTCCGAAACCCCATTGATTGATTCGTCATCGCTTAGCCCGCGCAGGCGGTTGACCAGGATCTTAAGCGCCCAAATCTTAGCTGCACAGTCTCCATCAGGCTCGTCTGTCCAGTCAGGGTTTTGTTGTGGATCAGCCGGTGTAGATCGAAGAAGAACTCTGTCAATGGCGATGTCGATGACCGGGTCGATTTCGTCCTCGATGGCTTTTGAGCCGAGTAGCATGAGCTGGCTAAGGGCTGCAAGCCGCGCCAGGTAATTGCCTTTTCCATACTCAAAGCCTTCCGTGCATTGCTTTAGCAAGTCGCGCGCGTGCATTTCCTTCTTGTCCGTGCTGGCCATGATGATTGACACACCATATTTAGCTGCCTTCGGGGGTGAGCCGTATCGAGCAAAGCTGAGCATTGCTTTAATGAATTTGCGGTCCGCCGGTACGTCCTTGGGAAATCGCCTCGCGAAGCCCGCACACGCCTTGAGATCATCGACCGCGCCAAGACGATTGGGTTTTGTTGCGGTCGGTGCTTCACTCTCCAGGACCTTGCACAACTCTTCCACGTAACCCCGGAAGACGTCTGGATTCTTGGACGAAATCTCTTTGAGAACTTCGTGTGCTGTGCTGGCGAGTCCCTTTTCATCCGTTCTCGAGAATTCAATGATTGGAGGTACGTGGTTCTTGTTGTAGATTAGTACGCTTGCTCGGTAGACAAGAGGGATGAGGGTCTCGAGCATTGTTGGCGTTGATCCTGTGGCGTCTTCGACTCGCTTGGTGAGCTCTTTCTGCGACCTATTAGCACTTGCAAGACTGGAATCTTAATAGACCTACGATTGAATTGCGCACTTTCCGATAGTCGCTATCATGGGCGATGCAAAATCGGATGAGTGCGTAGCAGCGGCGATCATGGTTCTTTGCGAATTTCCACAGGTCCTCGGAGGCTCGAGAGGATTCCGGTAACATCCTGGCGTGGTAGTCGATGAACTTGCCCAGGTCTCGCTTGATTTCTTTGGCGCCCGTTTCCATGATGCCTCCGTTGAATTCTTCGCACTTCTTGAGCAGCATATCCATGGCCTTTGCAAGCATGACTTGGTTCGTTTGTCTTGCAAAGAGGACGGATTTTGATCGTGGAGCCAGGTCTCTGATAAGAACAAGGAGACGCTCGACCCTAATTTTATCAACGTCCGTTTCCGTGTGCTCAACGTCCCCGTTCGATTGGCTCTCCTTTCCACGCCTCTTCTTAGTATCGGGATAATTTAAAGGCAGAAGCTCTTCGAAGAGAACGTGATCAAGGAGCACATTGACTTCCTGGTCGTTCAAGTAAAAGGCATCCAGGATGCGTGATGGAATTGAGCCCAACAGTCCACCGACACGTTCACTGCCTTCGGCAATCGCACCTGCTGCGACTCCCCAGATCTTTCCAAGGAGTTTGGTGGCCTCGGTACGCACTGCGGGCTTTCGATCTTTTACCCTGTCTGCAAGATTGCTTAGAATCGATCCTTCCTCGGATGCGCCGCCCCTGAGGCCAAGTTTCTCAATAATGTCATGATATCCAAAGCGATCGACAGATCTCACGGCAGCCAGGCGGACGCGCTCATCACCATCGACCAGCATTTCACCCAAGAGCTTGAGCAGTCTCTGTTGATCTTCCAGATCCAAGCCCACTCCGCCAGCATTGGTCGAGAGAATCCGGCCGATTGCTGTGGTCCATGTTGCACGAATAGCCGGAGACTTGTCGTTGCGGCGGCTGATAAAGCTTTCATAAGCCTGGTGGTAGCTTGAAGCAAAAGAGTGTGGTGATGTTGGTGTTGTAAGAAAATTGTAGTCTGGTAGACGCTCCGATGGTGCAGAAAGACTTTGAGAGGGATATGCTGAGGGGTTGTACGTCGGCGGGCCGGGTGGACCAGCGGCTCCAATTCCCGAAATTATGTCCCCAATAGTCTCGGTTGCGATTGCTCTGAGCTGAACATCTTCTGCGCCTAGTTCAGCCTCCAGTTGCGGAATAATGTCTTGCAAGACGAGCGGGGACGATCGCCAAAGTTCGCGAAGCAGATGGTGCGCCTTTTTAATTTCGTTCAAATCTTCTTCTGTCGGTGGACGTGGTCCTTCGTCGTCCGAATCGGCTCCAACACTACTCATCCGCTTTGAGCGATTTTTGTTTGCCTTTTGGGGAACTGGCACTGCAGTGGAATCCACAATGACGGAGCTAAAGTACTGACTCACGAATCTGGCCATTCGTTCCGGAACCGAGTTGCAAATGTTCATAGCCATGTTGTACGCCGGAGGGGCTTCTTTGAGCAAAAGAGTCGACTGTCTTTCATCATGTTGCGCGCCCTTTTTGCCTTTTCTACTGCCAGATATCACGCGTGGATCTGCGCGGAGGAATTGCGCGAGAATAATGTCCACCACTTCGGTCGGTAGGCTCTGCGCCTCGTCCACTAGCACGGCCAGGAGTTTGGTCATGTAATGTTCGACGTTTTTACTCAACTCTTCTCCCGAAGCAGACTTGGAAGGTCCAGAAAGCACATCGAAGCAACGAGTACACAGCGCCATTATGAGGGTATTGGCGGATGGAATGTCCGTGACCAGGACAATGCTCTTAACTTCGGCGAGGGATTTGAGAACGTAAACATGCTGGCTGTTGTACGGGCTCGACGGGTCAGAGAGCGCGGGAATAATAGTGTCAATAATCAAGGTGAATATTTCCTAGAGAGCAAGGTCAGCACGCGCCCAGTCCAGCTGGAGCGCATCTCACCTTGAGCTGCGGACCCGTGTATGGCGCGTCCGGGGCACATAGCTTGAACATGTCGACGATGCAGCATGCCGTCCAAGCTCTCACTCCACGATCCTTGTGGCCAAGGAGATTGGAACTTGCTAGCTGTTTGGCGACGGGTAGCAGCGACTCTCTTTCGGCCTCTTCCTGGTCGAGACCCCGCAGCTCTTGTGACAAGGCCTGCAACCTCCGCAGCAATTCGGCGACGGCAATAGGTTTGCCAGCGCGCCAGGTGAGCTGCTCGTTGAACTTGAGGCCTGCAGTGTCATTGTGCTCTTCGTGCTCTTCGGGCTCTTCAGCGACGGGGGCCGCTGCAGCGCTGGCACGCCTTCGAGTTCCAGGCATGTTGCGCGGTATTGATGGATCGCTGACGGATGCGCCGCGGCGCAAACGAAGAGACGTGGCTGGAGCAGCAAGAGGGTGTTGGAGATGGGTTTCAGGCCAGGTGGATTGATGCGGATGCGCGTCGGTCGTGAGCGAGCACGGGGGAGGTGTTGCGGATGTTGGGTGGTCGGTACGCGTTGTCGACTTCCTGGTAACGCGCGCCGACTCGGGCGGCATCGAACGAGGAGCTCCTCAAGCTCTGACCTTGCCGAGCCCGAGTCTATTCCGACCACCTTCGTCCCACTACTGCTCTTCATCACCTTTTCACTTGGATTGGAGTGTGCAATTCAGACTTCAAGTTCCCTTGAACATGGCAGCCCTTATACCACCAGTTGCTCACGCTTGATGACCCAAACCGTCGCGTTTGATAGCCTCTCCGCGCAATTTTTCCATCCTTCTCACCATTTCCTATCTCGGTAGCATGGAGCGCCGCCAGCAAATTTTCCACCAGGCAAGGGACATTACTGCTGCTAAATTGAGGACTCGTCTCTAACAAGTCACAGCTCAAACCTCACTGTGTTGAACTCTCTCAAGCTGTTCTCCAACTAGCCGCCAACAATGGAAGCCCGCAAGAAGTCATCAGCCGTCTTTCCAATCTCCTGGCAACTATCCGCGCGGTAGCAATGACTCCAGACGCGCTAGACGCCAAACTTGCCGACTATGTCTTCTTCCCGCTGTCTTATGTCTTGCGGGAGCGGCAAAAGCTCCCGTGTGCTGCCGTTGAAATGGCACTCGAATGCATTACTCTGCTTCTTCAATCGGGATGGCGGTCGAACACGAATCCAGATCTGAGCCACCAAATCCTCCTCTTGGCCACAGGATTTGCAGGTGATCCCCTTGGAAAACCGCAATCCACCATCCCTTCAGAAGAATTGCACACGGCCGCGTTTCGGTGCCTCCATCAACTCTTTGTCAACTACGGAGAAAATGAATCGGCTCGCAAGTCCTTGACCGATGTCAAATCCATGGGTCCCTTGGGTCATTCTGTCATGGTCATCTTGAATGGCGTTCAGGAAGGTCCTTCTGGCAATGTCCAGGTTGCTGCCTCAGAAGCCCTGTTGGCCTGTTGCACTGCGATTCAAGAACGCGACGCCCTGGCCAGCATCATGCCGAAAATCGTTTCTACACTTGCAAACGTTGTGGTTCCATCCACTCAACAGCGCCGTTCATGGAAAACTCTTTCTTGTTCTCTTCGAACCCTCTTGCGTCTCTTCAAAACTGTTCTCAACGACCAAGTCACAAAGGACCTCCCCCAGACCACCGATACGGGCGACTCCGAAAAGCGGCTCACCCAGTCATGGCTTCACGCGACAGCATTGTGGATCCAAAAAGCCCTGGCAAATGTCATTCGCATACGCTACCACGAGCGTGGCGAGGTTCGCCGCGCGCTGCTCGATCTTTGCTTAGTCGTGCTGCAAGATTGCAAAAACTCCCTCAGAGACTCGGCAGCCATAATGGTCGAGACCGTGGTTGTGCTGTGCGGCGCCGACGAAAGTTCCCAAGCAGAAAACACCGTCCGCCAAGTCCTCCTGGCTGACCCCAAGTTTGCCGAGTCTTTGAGGTCTACAATCCAGAACTGGGCCATCTCATTACCCAGGGTCATGACAAGTCCCGATGATGACATGAAACGTAGAACGATCAACCAAATATCGACGGCGTACACGCTGCTTTCCGAGCAAGGGGTTGATCTGGGACAGGTTGATCGAGTACTCGCCGTCAACTTGTGCGATGGCATTTCAACGGCAATCTTGGATTCGTCTAAGCAAAAGGAGATAGTCGAGACTAGTACAACGACCTCAATGGACTTGACGGCCCCTACGACGGGATCACTGGAATTTGAGCAAGTGTTATTCGAGAACGAGTCGCAGCGAGCAATCGCCCAAGACTTGCAACACCTCGTCGAAAGTCTGAGCACATCACAGTCGTCCTGGACGGCAGCAAGAGAGCTTGTGGACTCACTTCACTCAACACAGGGGGCGCAGCAGGTGGCCAGCTTCTGGACTGCCCTGCAGTTTCTGCGCTCGGTAAACCGCCAAGACTCAATGCTCAACGATTTCCTCGCAGTTGATGATGGCTCTATGTCTCCGCACGAGGACCTATTGGAAGACATGTACACCTTCTCGCTGGAGACGCTGCAGCAATACCACGTCGAATCACCGCGCGACTGGCGCACCCAAGCTCTCGCACTCGAGATGATTTCATTCCAAGCACAAATACTCAAAGACGAATTTCGCATCGAGCTCGTCGATGCTCTGTACCCAATCCTACACCTGGCTGGATCGTCGCAGGCAAACGTGCGCTCCCACGCCGCCACGGCCCTTAACATCATCGCCGCCGCGTGTGGCTATGCGTCCGTCAGCGCGCTGATTGTCGAAAACGTCGACTACCTTGTCAATGCCGTGGCGCTCAAACTCAACACGTCCGACATTAGCCCACAGGCGCCACAGGTGCTGCTCATGATGATCAAGCTGAGCGGCCCGAGGCTACTTCCGTACCTCGACGACCTGGTCGGCAGCATCTTCGCTGCGTTGGAGAGCTTTCACGGCTATCCGCGGCTGGTGGAGCTGCTGTTCAAGGTGCTCAGGGGGATAGCAGAGGAGGGGGTCAAGGCGCCGCAGTTGGCCATTACTATAGGGCAGCATGAGGCGAGCGCTGATGGACGGCAACAGATGACTAGCGTCGAGGACGTCATTGCGATTCTTGACGATCTGAAGCAGAGAGAGGCAAAGCCCGACGACCCCGTTGACGTGGTAACGACGGCGTTCCCCAGAGCGCCGTGGAAGGACGAGGAAAAGCACAAAACCCGCCTTAACGAAGAAGTCGACGACGACGACGACGATGACATGGCCGCTGAGCAAGAAGATGCCGAAACCCCGCCATCAGCACCCGACCCTCCTCCACCCGCTGTCCCCATTTACACGCTCCTGCTCAAAATCTCCTCGCTGACCCAGTACTACCTCTCCTCGCCGTCGGCCACCCTCCGCACGTCTCTCCTGTCTCTCCTCAACACCACTTTCCCCGCGCTCGCCAAGCACGAGAACTCGTTCCTCCCGCTCATCAACGCGCTCTGGCCAACGCTGGTGCCGCGACTGGCGGACCCCGAGGCGTACGTCGTCGAGGGCGCGCTGGACGTAATGGGCGCCATGTGCGCACACGGGGGCGATTTCATGCGCGGGCGGCTCGAGGGCGTGTGGGAGAGATTAGTGCGGCTGTGGATAACGGGGGGCGAGAAAGCAAGCGGAGGAGTCGCAAAAGGAGGACGCGGATTCACGGCTCTGGCTGCGTCGTCGGCAGCGACCATACTCTCGCTACCTTCACGTCCCAAGCCGCCCCGCTCCTCCTCCTCCTCCTTCTCTTCCAATGTCTTGTCCCCAGCGCAACCGCGAGATCAGCCTTTGTACACCACCGCCCCGTCGCGCATCATCCGCGGCGCGCTGATCCGCCTCTTCGCCTCCGCCATCGCGCACGTCGCCGTCGCCGACGCCGCGTTCGACCAGGCACTTGCGCTGCTGCTGCCCGTCGTCGCTGCCGACCAGCAGCTGCGCGAGGCGTTCGAACGCCGCAACGCCGACGCGGTGTGGCTGGCGCTTTTGGTGCGCGAGGCACAGGGGGGGACGGATGCGACGACGAGGGAAGGCGGCGGCTCGAGGGACGTACACGTTCTGGAGTCGCTCGGCTGGCGCAGACCGCACGGCGCGTCGAGGGGCGTCCACTTCGCCGACGTGTTTTGACTCTGGGTCTTGGGCCGGGACGGGGACGGTGAAGGGCGGCCGTGCGCGTATTTATACTGCATCTGGATGCCATCTTGTAGACTTTTTTGGTGGAATCACAGGTACATGTTAGACAAACACGTCCGCAGACACAGCTCGACGGAACAAACCGTTCAATCTTTCCTCATTCCCATCTGACGATTCTCCACCCATGTGGATAAAACCCCGCCCCGGCTTGTCACCGTTTCCGTTCAACCTTTGCACTCCAGATCGTCTCGTCTCGTCTCGTCCCGTCCCGTCCCGTCCACCCCATTCGCACGCACGCAATCTACGACTTTGGCTGCTCTTTTCTCTTTTTCCCCCTGTCCATCCATCCATCTCCACCCCACTCCCCCACGCCTTCAGTCTTCCTTATCCTATGCTCTACACCCTCTTCTTTCCCTGCCCCTGCTC
>JAIFKG010004909.1:0-14073 GCA_020351975.1 Phyllosticta ampelicida
CCCCACAAGCGCTCCCTTGTACCCGACGTGTTGCACGCCATGTCGCCCGCTTCCGCCAATTCAAAACCAGCTGCCTTCGCCCCCCTCGACGTCAAGCCAATTCGTTTCTCCCTGACCGCAGGCACCGACATACCTGCGCCTCCAGAAGAATCGCCGCCCTCTACTCCAGGTCGCCCTCCGACGCCCGGCGGCGGCCCGCTATCTTCGCATCCCACCTCTCCCCAGGACAGCCCCGGAGATCCCATGGGAAACGCCAGTCCACAGATTGCACAGGACAACGTCAACGGGGCCAATGGTGACTTGGGCGGCCGCAACGTCAGTGTAGCTACCGCCAATACCCACAACTCCAAGCACGACTCGCCCAACGACAAAAACATGCTTAGTCCCACTGTGAGCAAGTCCGAGAGCTCGGCCGGCAAGCGCGCTTCCTCTGTCCGTCGCTTTCTTGGTTTCCGAAGCGCGTCGTCCGCCGACTCTCTGCACAGCAATTCGGCCACCAATCGCTCCCAAAGCCCCAGTGGCTCCTTTGTCCCTTCAGCGCGCTCCAACATGCGCGAGAGGAGAAAGAGCGGGAGCTGGTTCAGCAAACGCGCTAGCACCATGTTTGGCATTGGTAGTCTTCCCGAAGGTCTGCTCCCCAACGGCGACTCCGACAACAATCTGCCCACCAACAAGGGGCAACGCTCCGAGCCGCCCCAGAAAAAGGGTCCGCCACCGCCAACATTGCCCGAGTTGCACAAGCTGAGCTCGGGTCTGGACGGAGGCGCTTTTGATACTGAGGACATGTTCAAGAACATCAAGTAGGATGACGATCAAAAAAAGGACAGAAATGGTGGCAAGGTTTTAAAGAGCAAAAGCATTGCTGTAATGGATCGACAATGCATCCGGTTCGCCACAGGCCTGTACCACCACAAAGCGGTCGCACTTTTACGCTTGAGTCGACCAACCATCCATTTAGGGACCGGGAGCGATATCCCTCATTCTACCACATTTCCTTGATACTTTGGCTTTCCTTGTTTTTTGGATTCATTATACCCTCGGAGCAATTCGTAGTGCTGAAAGGTTCAGAACGACTGGTGTGTGCGCTCCTGGGTGTGCCTCCAGAGTATTGCGTACAGTGTTCCTACCATCTTCCTCGTCCAACACCCGACGGTCCACCTCTTTTTTCTCCGTCGGCATATTTCATCAGTTCAAGCCCCTAACCATTTCTCTTGTTACATACACAAAGCCACTTACTGGGAGGGAGAAAGGTCTGGGGGGAAAAGATGGTCCAAGTTAAGCCTGAACTTGGGGCCAGTTCACATAATTCAGGTCACACACACTCTCCAATTTCTGGCGGGGGGTTCGTCTTTTCCGTATCACTTGTTCTTTCACTTTCGTCGACGTCCGAGACCATTCCGCACGTTGCCGGACGTGGCGTGACGGCATATCCAGCCGGAGCAACAGCAGACGCAGCAGCACAGCAGTCTCGAAGTTGAACACGATTCCGTCGTAGATACGACCGTCGTGTACCTAAAATTGATATATCCGGGTTCCATTTTCCACTTGCACATGCATCCAGTCGTCCATCTCTAGCACTGCCGCTCCCAAGACCCCAAGTTTCTCAGCACAAAAGCGCCTCTCGTACTCCGTACAAGCTCAAAAAACCTGCATTCCAGCCCAAGGCGTTTCTATGCTGCCAATTTCACGTCACCCCATCTTTCCGTTTGGCTCGTCCCTCTCCACTGTTTCACTTTTCGCTCCCTCCGCCGTCCGCAGCCACCGGGTGGCCCCTGCCAGATGCTCCACCAATCAACACACGTGAACATATATTGAGAACACCAGCCGTCCCTGGCACCAGCCATCGCTTCGCCAGGGCCTACGCTGCGCAACCTGGCCAGTCCTCCTTTACCATGCATCGAGCATCTCTCAAGGAAGGACGGCATCCCTGGCAGCCTGGCTCGCCAGACATCGTCTTCGCACGTCTTTTTCGGGCAGTTGGGTCTGCCTGCCGAGAGCCAGTCGATGGGCTGCTGGGCTGCTGAGAACTGCGTCAGGAAAGCCCTCAAACGCCGCCCGTGTCGTGTCGTCCGACTACAAAAAACCTGATTGCTATTCTTATTCTTTGCACGCGCGCGCGCGGGAGGTTGGACGCCGTCGTTGCTGGCGTCTCCGCGCTTGCTGGGTGCGGTGTTTCACTGTTTGCGCTGTTTGCGCTGCTTCGCTTCGCACATTGTTTGACCCTTCCCGGCCCTAGGGGCGTTTTGCTTCTTGCACGTGGTGTTTCGGGAGACATGGGGAGTCGGCAGTGTTGTTTGACGAGGTGACTACTTTTTATCCTTTTGTTTTTCCGTTGTCTTTTACTGGCTTGGGCATTGGATACTAAGCCTTTTTTTTTTTTTTTTTTCGTTGGAGCGTGCTGTGCCTACGCATGATGCTCTAGGCAGATTTCTTTTTATCCGCGCTGGGTAATGTGTACACGTAGTGACCAAAGGATTGCGTGGATCAGTGAACCCTCCTTCCAGGTCTGTGGCCAGTGGGAGGGTGATGAGTAATGTGTCTTGCTACGTTGACCTTTTCTACTTATCATCGGTAGAGATCTGGCAATTGTCAAAACCAGCCTATACATATAATGGCTTGCCAATCAAATGTCAGCCTTGAGCTGATACGTTGAGCTGTAAAAGTAATGTCGTATCCGAGGCGGGGCAGGGGTCATATGCTCACATCTCGGCTTGGTGATTTAAATCCTCGCCGTGTGCCGTGCAACGACGGCACTAACCTTGGAGTTGACATCTGTTTTGTCAACCCCTGTACTGGCAGTCAAATGTTTGGCCAATGAAGATGTCGCAAGCCTTGGCTGCGCTGTAGCATGCGCATGAATAGGCAATAGACTGTCTTCATGACAAAACAAAAACATGCGGACTATCGCCTTCCAAAATTGATGCTCGTTTTCAAGGGTGTGAAGATGATGGCTTCACTGGCGTTCCTTTGAAGCGTCATCCCTCTCCTTATCCGTGCCTTCTTTTTTTTCGGCTTGATTCACCGTGTATGCTGCTGTATTTGCCTTGGCGCTTCCTTCACCGGGAAAGCCCCCAATCTCGCTCATCAGCCCATCCAAGAACCGCTCAGCTGTTGCAGCGGTCCTCCTTTCTCTCAGCGCCTTTCTCCGTTCTTCAACCTGCCTCTTGCGTTCTTCCAGCTTCTTCTCCTTCTCAGTCCTCTTCCGCTCCGTCTCTTCACGCTCCTTCTCCAGCGCCTCCATCTGCTTCTTCCTCTCTTCCTCGTCCTTGCTAAATTGGAAAAAAGCAACGCCTTTTGTCCGAATCTCTTTGTTCGCATCAAAATGCTCCTGCGGCGGCGGCGAGAGCTCCCGCTGTGCCACGCCCTCGTCCAGGTTGAAAGCTGCTGATTGAATCGTGTCGCCATATATGAGTTTCGATGGCATGGCTGGACGCGCTGAATCTCCCTCAGGCTCCTGTGTCGCCTGCATCCGTAACCGCTCCGCGCGGGCGGCTGCTGCCCGTGTTCCTTTCCTAGTGCGCCCAAACTCGTCCAAATACTCGATCTCTTCCTCGTCACCCTCTTCATCATCTTCATCCGAAGACGTGTCGACCGCCTCCTCGCCCTCCGGATGTGTCTCGGCCCACTTGCGGTCAAAGTCGACTGCGTAGCGCTCGTCATCGTCCTCGACGTCGCCGCGCTTCATGGCAGCATACAACCGCGCCTTTTCCTCCATCTTGCGCTGGCTGCGCCGCCAAGTAGCTTCGTCGACGTCCTCGCTGTGTGTGCTGTGGACTTGAGCAAAGGCCGGGTTGTCATCGTTCGAGATGTCGGCGAGTGCGCGCTTGCGACTGTTGCGATTGTGCTGTGTGAATATGTCGTCGTGGTTGCGTGGGCGATGTCGCGGTTTTGTATTCGCATCTCTGGAGTTTGCTGTCGAGGATGATGATGCAATGAGGCTAGAGAGCTGTGATGCGAAGGCAAGGTTGGTGGATGAGCCGAGCTCTTTGTTCGAGTTCTTTTTAGGGCGCGGGACGCCATATAGCGAGTTGTCTTTGGATGCCATGGCAGCAGGAGGGTACGAGGTGGTGAGGAGCTGTCGACGTAGTAGACGACGTTGTGTTGCTGTTGATGACGGCGAATTGGTTCCCTTAGGCCGGCGACACTTCCGCCTCGGGCTTGCGGGATCCCTGTCTGGCTGGGGCCGAGAATAATTCAACATCGCCAGAGCTCAGAATGTTACACATAACCCCACGTCAAGCGAAAGCACTCGCTCCACCTGACTGACGCAATTGGAGCAATTGACCTTAGCTTCAAATACTCAGATTCCTGTCCGGTGCCAACTAACCTCAATTGCATCTCCACGAAGACGTCCTTGCACCGTCAATCTACAATGCCCGCTCCCAGCCAGATCTTTCTTGCCGTCATAGGTATAGTCATCCTCTCTCCTTGCGATCCTGTCCTTTCACTTTACACGACCATGAGTCATCGCAAGATGTCCCTAATCTGACCGGTAACAACACCAGGCACCGGTGGTGTCGGAAAGTGCTTCCTCAACCAGGTCCAGGAAATCGCCGGCCGCCTCTCTCAGAATGCCCAAGCTCCTATCTACCTGTCTCTGATCCTGCTGGCCCGCAGCTCCAAGGTCCTCCGCCATGCCAACTATGCGCCCATCAAGTTTAGCAGCTGGGAAACCGACCTGAATGCCTCGTCCACTGGCCCGCTCTCGCCATCTGAGATTGCCGACTACCTCGCAGCCGCTCCGAGCAAGGTGGTGCTCGTCGACAACACTTCCAACCAGGACGTTGCCGACGCATACCCGGTATTCATCAAGAAGGGCATCAGCATTGTGACTCCAAACAAGAAGGCCTTCAGCAGCAGCTACAGCCTGTGGCAAGCCATCTATGGCGCGGCATCCAACGGCACCGGTGCTGGTGGCTACGTCTTCCACGAGTCGTCCGTTGGCGCCGGTCTCCCCGTCCTCAGCACTCTCAAAGAGCTCGTCGAGACGGGTGACCAGGTCCGCCGCATAGAGGGTGTCTTCTCCGGCACTATGTCCTTCCTCTTTAACAGCTTCCAACCTGTCGCCGGCGGCGGCGGCAAGTTCAGCGCCGAGGTCAAGAAGGCGAAGGACCTGGGCTACACGGAGCCCGACCCCCGTGATGACCTCAACGGCCTCGACGTCGCTCGCAAGCTGACCATCCTGGCTCGTCTGGCCGGCCTGCCTGTCGAGAGTCCCACCTCCTTCCCCGTCCAAAGCTTGATTCCCAAGGAACTCGAGTCTGTAGCCACTGGCGACGAATTCTTGGCCAAGCTACCCGACTTCGACACCGACATGGAGAAGATCAAGGCTGAGGCCGAGAAGGAGGGCAAGGTTGTGCGCTTTGTTGGCAGCATCGACGCGGAGACCAAGCAGGTCAAGGTCGGTCTGGAGAAGTAAGTCTTCTGCCCCTGCCCGATGGTTTGAGGGGCTGCGCTAATCCGGATACAGGTTTGACCACTCGCATCCAATTGCCGCGCTCAAGGGCAGCGACAACATTATTAACTTCTACACTAAACGCTATGGTGACAAGCCGCTCATCATCCAAGGCGCTGGCGCTGGCGGCGATGTCACCGCTATGGGTGTTTCCGGCGATCTGTTCAAGGTTCTCCGCCTTCTCCGCTAGAGTGTAGGCGTGTGCCACCATAAAAAAAAGTTGCATCTCCTTAGCGAATTGATTGGGATCTATGGCACACGTATCGAGTTTGTCAGCGTCATAATGAACACTCAAAGCTGTTTTTTCTCAACCCGGGTGACGAGGAGGCCGCAGATAAGCCTCTTGATTTGATGCGGGCCCAGAGCCGCAACCGGAGAAATTCTTTCCTACGAGAGGCGCATGAGTTGCGGCTGAAATCCCGGCTTCCCCAGTTTATCGTGGTGCATGCGGCACTTGGCTGTCGATTCTCATCCCTCGGAGCGTGAAAGATCATTGGAAGTCTTAGTTCATCCTTTCCATGGCTACAAGTCTGACGAAAAGCTTCAAACTGGGTATGTGTTTTCGAAATATCATTAACAGTAATCATAATGCCAATCGACCCAACCAAAACCCGTGCTCCTCGAAATGGAAATGTCCGGCAGAGAATGATTTTACATGATGAGACAACAGGAGTTTTGCTTCTTGGCCTGGAAATCAAATCGCGTGTTAGCAAGGATCTGAAACAAAGACCATTGCCACCCACCTGGGTATAGAACATTTTGCTCTGTGCACTGAGGCCGTCACTCTTCGCCACCAGATTGTCAATCTTCTCTCCACGTTCCAACACACTCTCAATCGTCTTGTGTAGCACAATCTTGGTCTCGTCCAACTCCTTCTGGATCTTCATGATACTGTCCGCCTGTTGCGGGTCCTGGTACTTGACGATGTACTGCTTGAGCTCGGGCATCGGACATTCGGTATTGGATGCCATAAAGACATTACGCGGGTATTTGCTGAGGAACTCGTCGACAACCTTGGAGAGAAGTTGGTGAGCGACAAGGGCAGGGTATTCGTGGTCGGAGATGATGATGCCGCACACGCCCTCGGTGCGGCCATAGGCGTGGAAAGTGTATGCTACAGCGCAAATCAGTAGCCAGCTTCCGTGATAGTAACCTTGGATCTTTTACATTGTTCCTCAACGTCCTGGCGTTGACCGGGCTTCGTTCTTTCGGCGACAGTCTTGCTGAACAGGGTCATGAACTCGCCAACGCTGATAAGACCGTCAGCAATAGTGATGGGCTGCTTTTGGACAGAGAGCAATGTGCCTAGTGCGGGTGAAGCGCGAGTAGCTGGATAGGTCGTGTTCGGCGCATAGCTCGATAGCAGGCTTCTGCTCGTTCTTGAGGACCTGTCCAGACGACGTCAGTAGGGGCTAGCTGTGGATCTGAGCCGAGAGACGTACGCCGATGTAGAGAATCTTCATGGTTGCAAGAACAAAGGCGACTGAGGGGAGGGAGAAGTGAAGGGTCCACAGGCAGAAGAGTTGGGTTGCAAGGAGGATGTGCAGTTCTGAAACGAGGTTGATGATGTTGGAACTATAGTCCGTCATCCGCGGCACACATCGGGGCGCGAAGGCGGTGGGGGATCGTCCTGGGTGGATGACACATCGAGCCGCACCTCGTGCCTAGACAACAACCAACCTGCAATCTCGTCGGGAAGGCAAGCCAAAAGGAAAACCGAATCCCTCCCCCGTCGACATTCCTGTTTTTTCTTTCAACATGTCGCCTTCGTTGGAGACTGCCGAGTCTCAGTGGCTCGCGCAGCTGGCCGAAATGCGCACTGCCATAGCAAATCTCAATTTGCCCCAAAAGAATGGTGAACTTCCTGAATATGGGAGCGACTTGATCATGGACGACGAAGACCTCTCTGTAACGGCCAGCGGCGACGATATTTGGGACCTGATCAGTGACGAGGACGAATACAGCGGCGACGATGCCGCGATCTATGATGATTTCCCCTTCGAACAGTCGCCTGAAGTCCCTCAGTACGGTCCGGAATGGCTTTTTGATCAATGCCACGGAGTTGCGCAGAGAGGCTCTGGCTTGGGTGCTCAAGCTCTGCATGAGCAGATTGTGGCGATTCTTGCTTCTGACAGCAATGATGAAGAGCTCCAGATGATGCTCGCTGACATCGTGGGCTTTGGAGAGTTGGACTTCGTTGCCGAAATGATCAGTCACAGGCAAGAAATCAACAAAGCTCTAAAAGTTACAGACCCAAGTGGTGGCATTCGCTTGCAATCCAAGGCTGAAAGAGAAGAAGCTCTTCGACGTGCAGATTACGAGCACAAAAACGCTGCGCTTGCCCCAAGTGTCAAACGTGGCGATGATCAGTATCCACATGTCTACAAGATGCACCAGGCTGGCAATACCTTGTCCGCTTTTGGTTCCAAATACGCTCTCCCACATGGCACCACCAGGGAAGACAACCAGAAATTTGAAGAATTTTCTATTCCCGCAGGCAAAGTGGGAACTCTTGGGGCTGGGCAGAGTTTGGTTGAAATCAAGAGCCTCGATGGCCTCTGCAGGAGAACGTTCAAAGGCTACAAGACTCTCAATCGCATGCAGAGCCTGGTGTATCCGGTGGCTTACAAAACTAGCGAAAACATGCTCATCTGTGCACCTACTGGTGCCGGTAAAACAGACGCTGCCATGCTGACCGTTCTCAACATAATCGCCAAGAACGTCGTCCCCAGCCCGTGGGAAGACCCTGAATCTGACGACTTTGTACTCCAGGCCGATGACTTCAAGATTGTGTATGTGGCACCCATGAAAGCTTTGGCTGCCGAGATCACGGAAAAGCTTGGGAAACGACTAGCGTGGCTCGGGGTTCAGGTCCGCGAGTTGACGGGTGACATGCACCTCACTAAAGGGGAGATTTTGCAAACACAAATCATTGTCACCACCCCTGAAAAATGGGATGTCGTGACTCGAAAGAGCACAGGAGACACTGAGCTGGTTCAAAAGGTCCGGCTTTTGATCATTGATGAAGTTCACATGCTTCATGACGAGCGAGGTGCTGTTCTAGAATCTCTAGTCGCTCGTACACAACGTCAGGTAGAGAGCACGCAATCACTTATCCGAATCGTTGGACTGTCTGCGACTCTGCCGAACTACATCGATGTTGCCGATTTCCTCAAGGTCAACCGCATGGCCGGTTTGTTCTATTTTGACGCCTCATTCCGCCCTGTTCCGTTGGAGCAACACTTTGTAGGAGTCAAAGGTAAACCCAACACGGCCAAGTCAAGAGAAAATCTGGACCAGGTCGCGTTCGAGAAGGTCAAAGAAATGCTATCGAGAGGTCACCAGATCATGGTCTTCGTTCATTCTAGAAAGGACACCTTCAAGACAGCCAAAATGCTATGGGAGAAAGCCATGGAGGATGCTTCGACAGATCTCTTCGACCCAGCTGGTCATCCAAACTATGATTTGGCTGTCCGAGACATGAAGTCTTCTCGCGCCCGGGAACTCCGGGAGTTGCTCCCCAAAGGCCTGAGCACGCATCATGCAGGCATGCCGAGATCTGACAGAAACATGGTCGAGCGCCTCTTTGCTGACGGAGTCGTCAAAATTCTTTGCTGTACTGCGACTCTGGCATGGGGTGTCAACTTACCGGCTGCCGCTGTCATTATCAAAGGAACTCAGCTTTACAGCGCTCAAGAGGGTAAATTCGTGGATCTCGGGATTCTCGATGTTTTGCAAATCTTCGGTCGTGCCGGTCGCCCTCAATTCCAGGATACCGGTATTGGTTTTATCTGCACGACTCACGACAAGCTCCAGCATTATCTCACCACCGTTACTCAACAGCAGCCTATCGAGTCCAATTTCTCGAAAAGGCTTGTTGACAACCTCAACGCTGAAGTTTCCCTTGGTACGGTTACCTCAGTGCCAGAAGCTGTCCAGTGGCTGGGTTACTCATATCTTTTTGTCCGCATGCAACGCCACCCACCCTCCTACGGCATTGATTGGGCGGAATTCATGGACGACCCCCAGTTAGTCTTGCGCCGCAAAAAACTCATCACCGATGCTGCAAAAGTGCTGCAGCAAAGTCAGATGTTGATTTTCAATGAAACCACCGAGGAACTTAAGGCCAAGGATGTCGGCCGCATTGCAAGCCAGTATTATGTCCTTCAAACCAGTGTCGAAATATTCAATACCATGATGCACCCTCACGCTTCAGAAGCCGACGTTTTCAGGATGATCAGCATGAGCGGAGAATTCGATAATATCCAGTTTCGCGAGAGCGAGGAGAAAGAGCTGGTACGCTTGAAAGAAAACAAAGTAATAGTTCCCTGCGACATCCAGGGAGGTATTGGCACCCCTCACTCAAAGACCAACGTGCTGCTTCAAGGTCACATATCCAGGGCTCGTCTCGATGACTTTACCCTCGTGTCGGATACAGCGTACGTCGCTCAGAATGCAACCCGCATCTGTCGGGCGCTCTTTATGATTGCTTTGAACAGACGGTGGGGTCACCTGTGCCTGGTCTTATTGACCATGTGCAAGTCAATTGAGAAGCAGATATGGCCCTATCAGCACCCATTTCACCAATTCGACTTGCCTCAGCCAGTCCTGCGCAACCTGGATGAGAAACGTGGAGTGACAGCCATTGAAACGATGAGGGAAATGGAGCCAGCTGAGATTGGACAGTTGGTCCACAACAACAAAATGGGCAGTGTCATTTCAAAGCTTCTAGACAACTTCCCAACAGTCTCGATAGAGGCGGAGATTGCTCCCCTCAACCGCGACGTCTTGCGGATCCGTCTTTACATCACTCCAGACTTTCGATGGAACGATCGCCACCATGGGACTTCTGAGCCATTCTGGGTCTGGGTAGAGAACTCTGAGACATCGGAGATTTATCATCACGAGTATTTCATTCTCTCCCGGAAGAAACTGTACGATGATCACGAGCTGAATTTCACCATTCCGCTGTCGGATCCACTTCCTTCTCAAATCTACGTCAGGGCTATCTCGGATCACTGGCTCGGTGCGGAGACCGTCACGCCTGTCTCTTTTCAGCACCTCATCAGGCCAGATACGGAGAGCGTGTACACAGACTTGCTCAACCTCCAACCGCTGCCAATCACCGCCTTGAAGAACCCCTTGCTTGAAGGAATCTACGGCAAGCGATTTCAATTTTTTAACCCCATGCAAACTCAGCTCTTCCATTGTCTGTACCATACTCCAGCCAACGTCTTGCTCGGCTCGCCTACCGGCTCTGGCAAAACAGTGGCTTGTGAGTTGGCTATGTGGTGGGCTTTTCGCGAGAATCCAGGTTCCAAGATTGTTTACATCGCTCCCATGAAAGCCCTCGTGCGTGAGAGAGTGCAAGATTGGGGCGCTCGTCTGACTGGACCAATGGGTCTCAAGCTGGTTGAGTTGACTGGTGACAACACGCCGGACACCCGATCGATAAGGGATGCCGACATCATCATTACAACTCCCGAGAAATGGGACGGTATTTCTCGTAGCTGGCAGACTCGTGACTATGTCCGCCAAGTCAGTCTCGTCATCATCGATGAGATTCACCTGCTGGGCGGTGACCGTGGTCCAATTCTAGAAATCATTGTATCGCGTATGAACTATATCGCATCGCAAAAGAAGGGCTCGGTCCGCCTTATGGGCATGTCCACTGCTTGCGCAAACGCTACCGATTTAGGCAATTGGCTTGGTGTCAAAGAGGGATTGTTCAACTTCCGCCACTCAGTTCGACCAGTTCCGTTGGAAATCTACATTGACGGGTTCCCCGAGCAGCGAGGCTTCTGTCCATTAATGCAGAGCATGAATAGGCCCACCTTTTTGGCAATCAAGGCCCATTCTCCCGATCAACCCGTCATTGTCTTCGTCGCGTCGAGAAGACAGACGAGGCTTACTGCAAGGGACCTCATCAATTATTGTGGCATGGAGGACAATCCTAGGCGCTTTGTCCACATGTCCGAAGATGACCTGGCGCTGAACTTGAATCGTGTCAAGGATGACGCTCTGCGCGAGGCGTTGACATTTGGCATTGGCCTTCATCATGCTGGTCTCGTGGAATCTGATCGCCAGCTCTCGGAAGAGCTGTTTGCGAACAACAAGATCCAAATTCTGGTCGCCACCAGTACGCTTGCATGGGGTGTCAACTTGCCAGCCCATCTTGTCGTTGTAAAGGGCACACAATATTTTGATGCGAAAATTGAGGCATACAGGGACATGGACTTGACCGATGTCCTTCAGATGCTCGGTCGTGCTGGTCGTCCGCAATTCGATTCGACCGGAATCGCGCGCATTTTTACTCAAGACTCCAAGAAAGACTTTTACAAGCACTTCCTTCACACCGGATTTCCCGTCGAATCGACACTTCATAAGGTGTTGGACAACCACTTGGGGGCCGAAGTCTCTGCTGGGACTATAGCAACCAAGCAAGATGCTCTTGATTATCTGACTTGGACATTCTTCTTCCGCAGACTGCACAAGAACCCGTCTTACTACGGCCTCGAAATTTCGACTGAAGAACACAACACGACTGCAGCACAGCAGTTGGCGAACGAATACATGATTGAGCTGGTCGACGAGTCTCTCTCAGGGCTAGCTGAGTCGCAGTGTATCACTGTTCATTCTAATGGAGACGTGGATTCCACTCCTCTGGGCAAGATCATGTCCTACTACTACTTGTCCCACAAGACCATCAGGCATCTTGTTCGCCACGCTAAGTCCAATGCCACCTTTGAAGATGTTCTCTCTTGGATGTCCTCTGCAAGCGAATACGACGAGCTGCCAGTGCGTCACAACGAGGACCTCATCAATGTGGAGCTCTCCTCTGCTCTTCCGCTCAAGGCAGAAAACTTTGGCCTCCCCATGTGGGATCCACACGTCAAGGCCTTCCTCTTGTTGCAAGCACACTTCTCCCGTATCGACCTGCCTATTAGTGATTACGTCGGTGACCAAACCAGCGTCCTCGACCAAGCCATCCGTATTATCCAAGCTAGCATCGACGTGCTGGCGGAGCTTGGCTACGAGAGTAGTGTGCGCATGATGATGACGCTACTCCAGTGCGTCAAGAGTGCTCGCTGGCCCACCGACATCCCGCTCTCCATCCTCCCTGGCGTCGAGCCCGAAGCCGAGCAGAAACTTATCAAGGATGCCAACACGGTGCCCAAGTCGCTCAACGAGGCAGTCACGGCGCCACGCGCCACCATCGATAAGGCAGCCAAGGGGTTGGGTATCCCCAACGCAAGGGTCGGGCACTTCATGAAGGCACTCGGCTCGCTCCCTGACCTAAAGGTCACGCTGCCTCAAGTGAACGCGCTGGGCTTGACGCTCCATGTTGCCCGCATCAACCCCGCGCCGAACCGCGAGTACCGAATGTACGCACCGCGCTTCCCCAAACCGCAGACCGAAGGCTTCTTCGTCCTTGTGTCAACATCGGGGACGGATGAAGTGATGGCGCTGAAGCGTGTCAGCTGGACCGCCAACACCAACGGGTCCAAGAACGGCGCTGGCGGCGCCAGACCGAACATGAATGTCAAGATCAAGTTGCCGGAGAGTGATGTCGAGAGGAAGGTGAACATTCTTGTGGTGAGCGATGGGTACATTGGGATGCAGTGGAAGGTTGAGGGCGTCGAGGTGCCACCTGTGCCGAAGGTCATTGAAGATGACAGTAAGAAGAAGGGCAGCGGTGAGGCAGCGTGAGGTAAGAAAGTAGGTAATTTGAAGCTTCAATCGAATGGCTGGAGGAACACTAAGGTCACAAGTGAATAAATAGATCAAGACAAGAGGACATCCTTAAATTAGCCCATTTTTGCTTAAAGTGATTAGGACCTAGCTATGGGGCATCGCGCTGCCTCACTATTCTTGCCATTTCTTTGTTCTAGACAGCAGCATCCGCTCATAGAGCCGGACGTTTACAGCAAAAGATTTCTGCTTTTAACTCCTCGGTAAAGAAGGAATGAGCAGTACCTGCCCAAAATGGTAATAGCAAGATGTGGGTGGCAGTGAGGCTGTGCGGAGGCGATCAAGCAAGTCCAGTGACTATTCTACTGAGCGGTGCAATCAATTCAGAGTAATTATCAGTAAGGATTTCAGGGCAGGAGGTTGATGGGCAGTGTGGTTGTCGATGTTGGGGTGAGGCAAGGCGACGGCGGCATCAACACCACGACGCCAAGCACGATACAAACACATCCAACCACCACCAACCACAGCAGCAATTTGCAGCAGCTCAGCCAGCCAGGCAACACCACGCTACCAAAACCTCTACTCAACAAACGGGTGCACATAACCATTACGCTCGACTTTATATTTTGCAGACTCTGGACTCATTCCATCAACCCTCGGGAGCCGGGCTACGTGGCTCAGTGGTGATGCTCCCCCGCCTACGCCTAGCAGGTGATCCACTGGTCCATTCCGGGGACTCCCGAGGGTTGCGAGTTCGACCCCCACAATCGACAGAGATTAGGGGGATGGGGTTACGGCCCCATCCCCTGAACTCTTTTGTCTCTTTTTTTTTTTTTTTTTGCAGTTATCAGTTGTTGCCCTCTCTTCCCCGTACCTCAGTGCTTGTTGCCGCTATTTCTGCCCACTGGTTTTGCCTTCATCTCTTT
>JAIFKG010004919.1:0-28717 GCA_020351975.1 Phyllosticta ampelicida
CCCTTGCACCCCCTCCCCTCCCGGCCTCCTCTCTCCCTATTCCACTCACAGTGACGGCCCAGCGCTGAGGCGCTACGGCATTGGTGCCGCTGATATCTGTAATAGCAACATGTATTTCGCATTTTTGGTGTTAAACAGCCGAACCCCCGGTCTATCCCTGTGTCGCGAGGAGCCAATGAGCCCCCTCCGCAAGCGGACGACCTGGCGACGCTCAGTTAGACGAGGGTAGTATGTGTGGGTTTCGACGGCATATAGATCCGGTTAATAGCAGGCGTTATCGCAAGCTGAGACGACCAATGAATATCATCATCATCATCATCATCATCATCATCAACCCGCAGGAACCCCGCCCGAAGAGTACGTGCCTCGCAGGGGACTCGCACGTAGCAAGCACGTGGCCGCGCTAAGCTTCTTTACTCAGCAATCATGTATATATATCCTTCGCACTTCTTTGTAGATTCTTCCTTTTCTTCTCTGCCGTAGTGTTTTCGTAGCTGAATGCTATTTTGCCTCTTCGAGCCTCGCACTAAAATATGCCGATCCAGACTTTGTCTGTTGGCTGGTGGGGCTTGCCGTTATTGAACTGCTGGATAAAGCAGAGCGAGCATCCATGCTTACGGAGCCGAAGCGGCCTCATATCCAAGAGACTTTTCGCGCCTCATATGCAGGGTAAGGCTTGACGACTCGGGTTTGGAAGTGGCCAAAGAGGCTACCGGACCGTCGGTAGACACAAACATGCGGTTTCCCTATGCGTCTCTCTGCTTATACAGATGGCTCTTTCTCTCTCCTATGCAGCTGCTCTCCCAACTCCTCGACGAGCCTTTGAGGCATCAATTAACTTTCTATTGATCACTTACGCAGCCACTAATCGCCTGCAACGGAGCTTGTTTGTGGAAGATCCCAAAGGAGCTCCGAATTCACTACATGATATGGTCTTACATAGAGTTTGGTCTTACCCCGTGAATCATGATTAAACCTATCAAGGTTGCCTCGGTGCGGAGCAAAAAGATTTCACCACTCATACCATTCACTTCGGAAAGTTTAGCACAAGTTCAAAAATTTTAAGAACATGCAGTCCACCCAACAGAAACTGTGGCTGTGCAAGTATTCAAGCTAACGTGTGTACTCGTTCGATTCCCACCTTGGAAAGAGATTTCGCAGAGAAGCTCCCATCCTCAAGCTGTCTTCCAGATAATCACGTTCCCACGTGTTAGATGCGGTGTATGAATATCGGAGGTCTAGGATGCGTTAGGTGTGTATCTATAAAAAGGTGTTTTGCTAAAGGATACTCACAGCCAAGTCGTCTTTACTCGCAACTGCGTGTATTTACGACACAGGTGACGTCGATGCCTGTTACGGGGGTCGCTTTGTTGTTGCGTGGAGGGTTGATAACACCCTCGCAATTTGCCGTCCAGATCTTGGACGTCGGATCCTGACGGGCTCCATAGTATGTGCCTTGGTAGTTCCTCTCACAGATACCGGGGAGAGTGTCGTGGAGAGTGATGTCGGGATTGCCACCGGTGTAAGCACTGTTTGTCTTGAAGGTGCAGCAAATGTTGCCTTGGCCGGCACTCAACTCTGGTTCGTCTACCTCCGCCGCGGGTTTCGGCATCGCCGTGGCGAGGAGGGGAAGGAGGAATACCGCGAGGGAGCTGAGACCAAGCATGATGATGGTTTTCGAAGCGATGAAGTTTGATTGTGTGTTCTAAAAGATTGAAGAGCGAATGCGTCTGATCGGAAGCTATTTGCCTTTCAGTATGATGATAAAGGTTGGTGGGGAAGAGGGCAGACACTTCTATTATATAGTCCAGTGGCTCACTAAAACAACCCCAAGTTGCTGTGATTTGCGAATACCAAAGTCTAAACAGCTCGAAGCATTGACCATGTTTAATTAATGGGGTAGGTAAAGACTCGGGTAAGCCTAAAAAGCATATCTTTGCATGCGTTTGCCTAAGTTCTCAGGGCATTTCAAGTCGATGAACTTCGAGATTCACGGCTCATGGTTTTGCGAGAATGTTGAGAAAGAATTGACGCCCAAGCTCTCGTTGCTGGCTGCGCGATGATGGGAGATTGGAGAAAGCTGAACTTTTTCTCCGTTGATATGGTAGCAAATGGCGCAACGACTGTGGTGAAAATCCTGTGCACGGTGCCAGGTCACAAGAGCGCCTTGCCGCACCCTACCGTTGGCTCAACGAAGATTAACCCTATTGTGGAATTTGGGACTTTAAGTCGTCTACTTTGAAACGTGGTTGCGTATGGCGTCCTCACCCGCCATAAAGTAACTTCAGTTGGAACATTGGCTGAAGCCACCAAAAAAGACCAATGTGGGTAAACCACACTTCGTTTGCTGGCGGGTGGGGCTTGCCGTTATTGAACTGCTGGATAAAGCAGAGCGAGCATCCATGCTTACGGAGCCGAAGTGGCCTCATATCTAAGAGACTTTTCGCGCCTCATATGCAGGGTAAGGCTTGACAACTCGGGTTTGGAAGTGAGTAAAGAGGCTACCGGACTGTCGCCAGACACAAACATACGGTTTTCCTCTGCGTCTCTCTGATTACGTAGATGGCCTTTCTCTTCCCCATGCAGCTGCTCTCCCAACTCCTCGACGAACAATCGAAGCATCAATTTTAAAGATCAGAAGATTGCAAGGTGCCTCTGCATCCAGAAGCAAAAAGATTAGCTTGTTTTTTGTCTCCTGTAACGTCAATTTGATGGCCCAATGACATGTCGAGCCTTAGATTGAATAGGATGCTCTACCTTGGACAAGCTTTCTGATGGGAGCATAAATGTCCACACTAAGCGGCCTTGGCTGAGCCTAAAATACCGACGGCGCATCAATATCTTCTGTGTCGGCCGCTCGTAATTGTTTATTTTCGCTTTATACACACAACTTTCTGCACAGAATCGGTCAGTGCTTGCCCACCTTGCCAAGCTGGTTGCGGGAACGACCTTATTCCTGGGACTTAGATTTGCGAGTAGACGCGTTCAAGATACAAACAACGACTCGACGGACGGTGGTGCACAGAGCTTGCGATGCCTCTGGCAGACTCCTCTGTAATTTCAAAATCCATCACGGTCCACGATGTTCGCCCCAGCAGACCCGCCTATGGTTCGAGAACATTGTCCTGGTACGTGGACACTACTGAAGCGAGTGTGGAGATTTCGAGTCGGCTGTGCACATCCACCAGCAACAGAAAAGGCTGAGAGCAAACAAAAGCGAGTCTTGTCAAGACGATGTCCAGGGGCCGCCTGGATTACAAGAGAAGCACCCCAGTCTGGACGATTCTTTCTATCACCATTTCGGCCTCACCCACTCTAAGAAACCCCCTGGTGTTTTTGCGAAATTCAATTCATGACCAATGTAGCGCCCAAATGCGCCCGACGAAAATCATGTTACTAAGTCGGCTTGATAAGTTTGCCGACGCAGACTGAAGCAATAGCTTGTCTTTTTCTCGGTGGTCTCCACGCAGAATTGTCGAGTCAAATCCGAAACTATCTCGAATCCGCGAGTGGCCCGCGCGTGGAACTAGACGATTACGACTACGATAATGTCTCTAGGAAGCCGTTGTCCCTCTGCCGGTTGGTTGAAGTCATTCCTCAAATTCCACATGCACCGACGGAACAGAAGAGACACTTTGCAGACATCGTCTCTATGCTCGACATCGTCTCTATGCTTAGCGTTGAGGATGACCAAAGACAGACACGAAAAAGAGCGCATGAGTGAGATCACGATGCCTTCGCGGTCTCATCAGTCTTGATATCGATTTCGTCTTCTCCTATAGTTGCTCACACATGCTTTGAGTAGCAAGCTGGCCTCCTTCTGCTTTCCTTGCTCTGGTGTACGATGGCCGCAAGTCGGCTTTGTCCCATGCCTTTTCTGCTCAAGGGCAAGATCCGATGTAGCCTGTCTTCTGCCTTCTCTATTACAGCAAGTCATACATGATCTGATACTACATTTTTAGCTTTCTTTCGAGTTACTCCGGCACCACGTACGACCCCTGTAGTATTAAACATAACGCACAAGCCATGTGACCATTCAACAAGCGCCAGCGGCTCTCCACCACGCCATCTGGCCGACATTGGTTTCCCTTCAAGACTGCGCTGTCAAGAATCGGCACCCTTGCTTGAAGAAAGTCGACTTACGGCGGGCCCTGCCAACCATTTACTTGTCAAACTCTTCGCAGCCGGCGACTTTTCACGAAGAACCTCCACATGGGCAGGGTAGCTGATGGCTTCAGTCAAGGGCGACATTGTCGAACGCTCCCTCGCCCGCTTTTTGCCGTCCCGTCCTGTCTTACCGCAGTTGAATAGCTATGCAACACTACGTTGCAACGCGGCACGGCTATCGCGAACATGGCGGAGCAAGCAGCAGCAGCACTGAGAAGGTTTCTCATCAACTAACTTATCCGGAATTTGCGTCGACTGTGCCGTGCGAATTGTCCAAGGAGCGACCAGTGGCTCTGTCCACTGCGTGTCCATCAAGTCGGCCGATGGTGGTCTCAGTCCTGGGCGACATGGTCGAGCACCCTGTACTCCCATTTTAGTCGTCCCGTCCGGCCTTGTTGGATGGTCATGCCATACCACATGGCTCGTCACACATGCCACGGACTAACCAGCAGCTCTGCCAAATAAACAGGCAACCTGTCGTAGCAGGAGAGCAGCAGAGCAGGCGACCAGGAGACGAGTTCAGGGCGCCTCCGCCGACGTAGACGTGATCATGGCCCAGCCCCCGCAGTAACTTCCCCTGATGAGCGAGAGTCAAAGAGTGAGCGAGTGAGACAACATCAGCAGCGGCAGTAAAAGAAGTAGCTCGCCCCAGCCAACCTATCGGCATCTCAGCCTCAGCGCAACCCAATGCAAGGGCCCTATAAGCAATGCAAGCACGAACTATTCCTCCCTCCCTACCACTATAGTCGGCCAACCTGACGGCAGCACAGAAGCGAGCGACACATGGCAAGCAGCAGTGCTGCGCGGTGGGCTGCGCATCATCGCAAGTGAAGGGGGAGAGAGGTATCTTAATTCTTTTCCTCGACCGAGCTGCTGTCCACCAAAGTTTCGTCCTTCTGTGTCGAATCCGGACATGATAGGCCGGCTGGTCGACTCCCACTCCGCCCCACCCACTAACCTACCACCTACCTAGAAGCGCTAGAAGCACGGATTAGGCAAGTGTTAGATCCCTTTGTTCCCCCAGCAGCATACTGCAGTCGCTGCGCTTGCCACCGCGTTACGAGCGTATAGACACAGGTAGACGGGCAGGCCGAGAGAGGAGCAGAACGGACGATGGAAGAGGCGAGTAGAATGGGGAAGGGAGACGACTGGATGAACGGAGGCGGAGAGAGGAAGAGCCAGCGCAACACGGTACGTCTGATTCCGTCCTACCCCCGCGCCGGCCTACCTATCCAGGCGACCACTTGCACGGCATCAGGCTCAAGCACGAGCACGGGACGCCAGTGCAGCAGCGTGGCATAATGCAAGTAGGCGGGACTCACGGATACGACGATCCGCTCGCGCAGATGGAACCGCAAGGCCATTATCTATCCGCGTCGGGTCTTTCCATGGCCGCGGCAAAGATTTTGGAGAAGAAGCTGGATGCGCGAGGTCGGAAGCCGTCAGTCTGTCGCTCATTCCGTCCATCGGATGATGAAAGCCGCCACTATCGTCTGGGAGCAGATCAGAACGTTGACTATACCAGACGATGGAGGGTGTGTCCTCGACAGATTTCCGGGCAGCAGCTGGCGGGCTTGACGAGGACGATGTGGTGTCTGCGTCTCCTTCCGAGCTCTGTATGCGTTCCCTTTTTCGACCGCGTCTTCCCCCCACGAGCGAGATATTGGGGCGAGACAAAGTAGTGGGCACATGAGGCCAACTTGGGCCCCGGTCGTTCGGATTCAGTCTCTTATGCGATTGTACCGCATCCCTGTAGAAGCACGCTGTCATGCCGATCCGCAGGTGAACACGCACCATTGATAAGTTATTGCCAACAGGGGAGGAGAGCCGGCAGTACAGCAGAGGCAAAAGCAAGCGAAAGAAAAATTCCGATGTGCCCAAGTCAGGAATCCGACCCTATTGTTCCGGTCAAAGACTGTCGCACACGTGCTGTGGGTAGCCTTGGCCTTTCCAGTTCCTCGGTTCAATTTTCCTGGTCACGTACTTATGTACCTAGCCATCTAGCGTCGCTCGTGTCATCTCACCGCGTCTTGGGCCGGTATCAGGGTTAGGCCAAGATCAGCTTGTCTTAGATGGTAACGTGACGAGGGTTGTGCAAGTAGTGCCGGTCCGGAAGAGGGCTGGACTTCAGGTCGGTCATCTGTGCATGACATGCTCGACTTGCCGGCCTGGCATCTGACTTGGGGTTCGCGTTCCAATTTGAGCTTCCGGTGAATCTTCACCTTTACCTTCCTTGCGTCAAGTCGCCGTCTTCTCGCCCTCTCGCCAGTCCTTCCTGCTGTTGCTCCTACCACATGCCTCTCTTCTCCATATCGGCGCTTCTGTAGTCCCAACTATCAGCTCCAAAGAAAAGCCAAAAAGAAGAAGAGAAGGGAAAAGAAACCTCGACGACCAGTAGCGTTGCGTGCAATAACATCCCATAAGCCGCAGCCAACAGCAGTACAACAACCACTACCGATGCTGCTGCTGATTGCTTTTGTGTCGTAGGGCTGCAGTTGCAGGACAGGTCCCATGCCTGCCCCATGTCTCTCATCTGCACCTGCACCTACACCCACACCCACACCCGTCGTATGGCCTACTCTCGGCCTGATTGAGCAAGTACTCTCGCTCTTTGCTGGCACGGTACCTCAGGCAGGCCACACAATGCACACTCGGCAGGAGAGAGTGCGAGCGCGAGCTGCTGAGCTGATGAGGTGCCGCAGCGCTGGAGAGCGGCGGATTCTTCCCCCTCTTCAGCCAGAAGATCGGAGTCTTCCGTAGCACATCGCAGCTAGCACGAGACGGAAAGAGAGATTTCCGACATTTCAGGGGCTGATTCTGCGGATATGGGAGAGGAGGGATGAAGGAACCGGAGCGAAGCGAGGCGGAGCGGAGGATGATCGACCCAATTGCCGCGCTGGGCACGCTACGGCAATCTGTGTGCCACTTGACGTTTCTATTTCGAATTCTAGCATTTCTTGAGCATTTTGCTGCCAAGGACAGAAATTTTGATTATGAGATGTCAAGGAGCCATCGAAAACGAACCGTTTCTTATGCTTGAGATTCGCAGTCGGTGTAAGGTTGTAGCTAGGTGTGTCGTGGGGTGAGGTTCCTAGTGCGTCCTGCTAAAATTGGGAAACACAATCACCTTGAGCGACCCATAACATCCCATAACATCCCGTCAAGTCGGTGTTCGGGGGCGCAGCCAATTCGCAGCGTCGCTTAGTATGCGGAAACGCTCCGAGAGGACGAATAGGTTTTGCCATAGTCGATCAGTCAGCCAGGCGGTTTGGCAGGTCGTTCTTGTGCATCCGATCCTCGATCCACTGATCCAATCCGTCCACCATGCGATGCTTTGCCATTCAATGTCATGCCCTGCCATGTCATGCGTTGTCATCGTGTCGTAGGTCGTGAGGTTGGTCGGGCTTGGGAGCGGAGATCCGGAGGCGTGGCGGCGGCAGCAGGGGCACCATCGACCACCACGACCACCACAGCACCACGACAACCATACGACATGCACGACGTCACGTTCTGCCATATCCAGCGCATACGCTACACCAACGCACTATTAGGCTTCTGTTTGCCCTGCAGCTGCCTGGGCGGAAGGCGTGTGCGGATTTGCGGCGTTCTTGGCAGCCCTCCTCCTCTAGGGGAGCGTCGGGAGGAGGATTTTGAGGTTCCATTGTGGAACAATGGGAGGGCTTGGCTTGAATTTACCATGTAGTAGGGCTAGACAAGCACGAGTTACCTAGCCAGCTGCTCGTACTCGTGCAACTCTCCGCCCTTCTTGGCTAACAGTTTGGAATTTTTGCATTCTGGGCGTTTAGCTCACTGTCACTGCCCATATGTAGTCCCATATAGTTTAGGTCGGTGGTTAGCAGGTTAGAGACAGTCTGGATGCGGCGGTACTCTCGTGCTCGTGCTTCAGGCTGGACGATCTACCCGAGAGACTGAGCAAAATGGCATTATCAATACCCGCCTGCCTGCCGGTGAGATGCTGCAACTGCTAGCTAGCTGGCCAGCTAGTTCGTCACATTCCCCAATTCGCTTGCTTTCTAGTCAGCCTTGCATACAATATGCTTGGTAATGGCTTCCTCTTTCTCACTCATTTGGCAGTCGAATGGTGGTGGCGGAAAGTATGCACGTCCCTCTGCTTGTCTATCTCGGCTTGTTCCTTCTAGCCTGTTTCCTTTCTCTTCTTGTCAGATTCCTACCTGCAGCAAATGGGCGCAGGCAGATTTTTGCAGATCAGTTCATTTTCGGTAAATGGAACGAGAAGCAGTTGCTTGGGGTCGCCAACCTAGGCAGCAAGACACCAGAAGCTGCAGCAGCATTTTGGAAATTGCCGATTCTATTGCTTTGTACCTCCTGACGGATACCGTAAAGGGCAAGAAGGCGATATCGCACGGCGCCGCAGCTCCCGCTGTCCTGCTCACGTACTGTGGTGTTGATTCTGGTGACCTGACTGGCTGGTGCTGCTCACTTCTCACCCACTGCTCACACCATCATCTCCAGATCGGTTGCTAAGTGTGGAAAGGCGGGTATAGCATCAATACTCCACGGCTCTGGAGCTGGGGCTGGGGCTGGGGCTGGAGCTCGAGCTCGAGCTCGAGCTCGAGCTAGACAGCATGTTGCTGCAGCGGGTTCACACGTTCGCACTCCAGACCGCAGGATAGGCAGCGCAAAATGTCCATGATTATTCCTAAAATTCAAAGCAACAGCGCCGAACAGCAGGACACGACAAGCCAAACCACGCGAATTCAAGCAGCTCGCGCGAAACGAGACAACCCAGCTCTGCTGCCCAAAGGCGACATTTTGAGTGAACTGTTTTTTGCCCCACAGGCAGGTGCATGGCGCTCAGTTCAGCTAGGACCCGAGGGCAAGTGCGCCTTGCATGCGCCGCATGGCCGGCATGCAGGAGAAGAATGGAAAAACGGATAGCAAAGACGTCGATGATAGTACTGCTGGAGGGAAACGACTCTGGTAATGTGCGCCTCATCCCTGCTGTATATCGGCAAGCAAATCTGCAGCGTGTAACACGCCTCGCTAGTTGTGGTAGTACTGGGTCATAGTGGTAGTTGAGGTAGGGCGAGGGTAGGTCGGCCGACGGAGCGGAGCGAGCGAAACGATGGTTAGAGTTGGGCCAACAGGCGGTGGGGTGGATGTGCTGACGAGAAGAATGTACGCCATGCGCCACACATCTTTACGTCCTTGCAAGGAATAAGTAAAGAGAGGGCTGCTGCGGCGATATTCAGGATGACGCTGCCAAAAAAAGATCCGTGGTAATGTGAGCATCACCATCATGTTGCGACACGATGCCAAAACTGACCACCGGGCAGCCTGCCTGGCGGACAGTTTGTATAAGATGTCGTGAGAAGCCAGGAAGTGCTCGCTGTTCTGAATCATCTCAAGTACTGGAAAGCTTCCAGAAGACGCAAAGAAAGACTAGGCTTTTGCTTACTCACCTCCCTCTTTTTCGGCTATTATATTCGCTATGCGTCAAACGTCTCTCCACGCTGCGTTGCTGCTCGCCAGCGCCTGCAGCAGCACCGCCTTTTCCTTTTCCTTGCCCAGAGTGTTCAGATCTTCTCTCACGCGCCGAGAAGACGCCAGCAGTTCCTCTTCCAACAGCAGCAGCCCCTCGTCCGGGAACTACGGCTGTCCCGCCATCTGGACGACCATCTCCAGCGAATTGACAACTAACTTCCTGTCCAATGGGCAATGCAACGACCTGGCAAGAGGCGCCATCCGATTCGGCTTCCATGACGCAGCCGCAACATCCAACAATATTCCCTTCACGGCGCCCGCCTCGGGTGGCGCAGATGGTTCGCTGCTGCTGAACCCCGATGAGATCAACCGCCGCGACAACAACGGGCTCCGCGACTACTACGACTGGCTGTCAGGCTTCTATCCCAAGTACCAGGACGATGTGAGCGCGGCGGACCTAATCCAGTTCGCGGCGGCGCATGCCACCGTGACGTGCCCCGGCGGCCCAATTATCGAGGTGCGCGTGGGCCGCGAGGACTCGACCGCCGCGCCGCAGGAGGGCCTGCTGCCGCCGGGCTTTGGACCCGACGCGTCGCACGACGCACTGCTGAAGCTGTTCAACGACAAGGGATTCAGCGCGGCGGACCTCGCCGCTCTGATCGGGGCGCACAGCGCCAGCCGGGCGTTTGCGCAGAGCCAGATCCCGGTGGGCGGGCCGCAGGACTCGACGCCCGGAAAGCTCGACGTCAACTACTACAGCGAGACGTACAACCCGCCGGACGGCGTGTACCGCTTCGACTCAGACATCAACCTGTCGCAAAGAAACACTTCGGTGGGCGCCGTTTTCCAGACGTTTGTGGGCGCGCAAGGCAAGTGGGCGGCCGCCTTTGCCGATGCCGCTGCGAGGCTCAGCGTCCTCGGCATCCCGGCGGAGACGGTTGCGGGCTTCGTTGACTGCACCAGCGCCCTCCCGCGCGGCACGTCGGCCAAGCGCGATATCCGGGCTCGGCCGATCAACGATCGCGTGAGATGATGGGCGGGCGCAACGTGACGGGGGATGGTTGTGTCGAGGGCTCATGCGTTTGTCGCAGTGCTTGTTTTCCCTGCTTGTCTTTCTTGTCCTGTCCCACCAAGCATCTAAACCGGCGTGATCATTCTGCACACATTACATTTCCTAGCTCTTGCGGCGTTGCTGGCGAAAACTTGGTTGCGGTGGAGAAAAAGGTTCCTGAGGCCCAAAGTTTTTTGCTTCAAGCTGGATCCGGATGTATCGGGCGAATAGAGTGTAGGAAGAGAGGAATTCAATAGCTCCTGAGGCAAAGTCGCATTATCGAAATTCTATCAACAACCTACCTCGTGAACCAGCCATGCCACGCCATGCAGTCCAAGGTATCAATTGCCGGATGTCGAAATGATCAAAAGGTTGTCGGAGGCGGGTGGATGGCAGCGGCTGTCATGTTGCGCCAGAACGCGCCAGCAGAAGCTTACATGTAAGCAGCAGCGTCGTGACACAAGACGAAGCCCGTTTCCGTCTGTCAAGAGATTAGCGACAGATGTGCGACAGCCAACCAAAGCGCGCGACCTACCTATTCGGGCACCTCGTCATGCGTTGGCCGCGAGATAGACTCTGCGCAACGCTACATAGTGGCCCAATCGTCGACCTTGCGCCGCACACCTACCATTTTGGGTCAGACCCCTAGCTTGGATCTGGCAGACCACCAGTCCCATGTGCGCTGCAACGCGCTGGGCCGCCACCACCATCCCACATGAGTTGCATCGACGACGGTTGCCTGGCGAGGCTCGCCAGTTTCAAAGACATTTGTCCCTGATGACCGCAATGCCACCCCGTCACAAGAGAGCGACAGTTCTTGTTTAGCAGTCGTCTATTAAAGGTGTGGCGCAATTAAAGGCCACAGGTGGATGAAGCCTCGTGTTGTGTTGCCTACATTTGGCGGCACTTCGCCATGGCTGTCTGAATCGAACTCTTGAATTGCCTAAATCAGCCCAGCGTAGACGTTGGCTGATGGCTAATATTCAACTTTAATAAGACATCTCGCCACACCTAATTCCTCAGCATTGTTGGTAGCTCAAGGTATTTTAACGCTTCACTAAGCCACGCCGGTTCCACTATTTATCGTATATGCAGACCACATAGTACGCACAGAGTAAAGGCCCGACTCTCATACAATTGGTCTGTAGATGACTTTTCATGGTAGACTTACACTAATTAGCAGAGATTTATTACTCACATCTGTAGTTAGACTCAAGCAAGGCTAAGATTCTAGTGCGCGGTAGGCGACCGAGGTCATCTGATCTGGACCAAAGTCCTTCGCGTCAAGTGATGCTATTAATTGACTTGAATTAGCTATTAAAAAAGTTCGACCAGATAGCCACGGAGAGGTGACGCAAAGCGTGGGGATTATGTTTCAGTTTCCGGCCAGACTTATCCCCACGCTTATGCACCACACGCCATGCGCATACGTTAAAATCCTCTCCTAGCTTGAAAGGAGAGTACGCGTTCCGTGCCAATATGGTACATCGATCGGATGAAAGCGGAGGTGCGTGTCTTTTGTGCGTAATTAGGAAGCTGAAGAATTCTTTTTTTTTTCTCTTCGCATGGAGAGGGCGTCTCCGCAAATGAGACAACGTGTACGGCGTTGCCAGGGATGGACAGGGTTCGCTGCGTCGATGATCGCTCCATTAACTCCCTCTGCGTATTTTGACTTCCGGAAACGCTTCGAAAAATAGCTGACTCCGAGCCAACCAAAGCAGGCCCCCATTAAATATTGACTACCGCGCGTCGTCTCTTGCAAGTGCTTAGGTGGCTTGGAAAGGTCAGGGCGGACCGCGTAAAGATGAATACGGCGAATATAAGGTTTTGCTACGCCTTGGTATTGCCGGGTTCATGGTCCCAATCTCCAGTCGCCTGGAGTTTCCAAGTAAGGGTGCAATTTTGGTCATGGTTGCTCCTACGCGGCCATGACACCAAAACCAGGTTAACGTGAATGACTCGACACGCAAATGGCCAAGCCATTCCAGGTCACTGAGACAAATGGCCAATATGGCCATTAAAGCTGAGAGCGCGCCTGGGGGAGCATAAAGGTTCGCGTTCATCCACCGGTGCCGTCAAGGCGATAATTTAGCTGCTACTTGTTCCTCTTAAAGCAAATCCATTCCTTGCATCTTTTCTATTTTGTTGAGGAGTCCTCGCACCATTCCTCGATCTCGAGTGTCAACACCTACCAGTACAACACCATGGTTGCCATCATGAGATACGGTCTCATGGCTGCGGCAGCAATGCTGCCCAGCACTGCGTCGGCATGGTTCATAATGTACGCGGACCAATACCATACCGCGGACCTTGGCAACCCGACCCTCAACAGCGGCATCGACCATGCCGTCATGGCATTTCTGCCGGTCAAGGACTTTTTGGTCCAGGGCGGCGGAGAGTTTAAACTGTTTGAGGATGTCAACACCTTCAGGGCTCGCTTCCCAGCCGGAGTTAAGGTGATGGCAGCGATTGGAGGATGGGGAGACACCGATTTCTCTACGGCCCTGCAGGGAGCCAACGTGCAGACCTTTGCGGACAACTGCAAGGTCGTCATTGACAAGTATAAGCTGGATGGTCTCGGTATGTTGTCTCAGTTTAGATTTGGAAGCTCAACTGACCTTGATAAAGATATCGACTTTGAGTATCCTGGGGGAAATGGCATTGATTATAAAAAGGTCCCCAACTCGCAAAAGGTATGGGAGATTGACGCTTTCCCGACCTTTGTGCAGGCGGTGCGCAATGCTATTGGCAAGGACAAGTTCCTTTCGATTGCCGTTCCTGGCCTGGAGCGCGACATGATTGCCTACACCCCCGTGACGGTGCCCAAGCTGGCTGCGGTCGTCGATTCGTTCAACATCATGTCGTACGACCTTATGAATCGTCGCGACAACTACACCAAGCACCACACGGATGTTGAAGGTTCCTACAACGCTATCAAGAAGTACCTCGACATGGGTCTTCCCAAGGAAAAGGCAACCATGGGTTTCGCCTTCTACGCCAAGTACTTTACTATTGACCCGAATTCCGAGTGCGCCACCACTCCTCTCGGACCAAAATGCGAGACGGTGCCCCTTGAGAACGACGATGGTTCGGATAATGGTAAGTCTGGTGCGTTGACTTTTGACAAGTCATCTCAGCCTGGCCCTGGAAACCTTGCCACGAGCTCTGACGGCACCTGCGGAGCGACTGCTCAGAAGAGTTGCGCTGCGCCAAACTGCTGCAGCTCTGCTGGCTTCTGCGGCACAACTGACGCGTACTGTGGCCTCGCTTGTGTCCCTGGCTACGGCACCTGTGGCGGTTCGAGCGCTCTTGCGTCGTGGTCGAAGGCCATTGCGCAGCCCATGGTTGACAACCAAGCTGGAGGCCACTACTATTTGGACGCCCAGGCCAACCTTTTCTGGACTTGGGACGAGCCCACGCACATTGAGGCCAAGTTCACGAAGATTGTCCAGGGTCTGGGGATCAAGGGCGTCATGGCATGGTCACTCTCGGAGGACTCGCTGGACAGGCGCCACCTCAAGGCCATTCAGGCGGGAGTGAAGAAATTGGGATTGAGCTCTGTCGCGTAGGTGTCTACGAAGGAATAAATCGACTGAATCAGACGGCTGTGACGCATCGATGTATTCCACTCAACGGCATTGTACAAGGAACCATGGAGCGTGATCATTAGCATCCTGATTCGATTGAGAGAGCACAACGTCTAATTATTTGAGACGGCACCTGGAGATCAATCAGTGACATGATGAGATGATTTTATCACACAAGCCTTTCAGCTTTGTTGCTATTCAGAGAGAAGTGACCGAAGTCCCTTGGAGGCTCTAGTTATGATCGACTGGTAGCAGTGTTGGTCCATTTTTGATGTGCATCTGGCTGCTTTGGCTGACGGGGATCACGGGGCCCGCCGCCCACGGATGCAGGCGGGTGTTGAAGGGGCTAATATGCGCGTCGGCCCGCGTCGCCGTTCAGCCGTTTGTGGCTGGCGAAGATGGTTTGGGGCGAGGAGAAAAGGAGGCAGGGAGGCAGGTTGAAATCAAATGTCTCTGGTCATGTCGTGCGGGCTTGGCTGCAGAATTGTGAGCCGTCTCGTTGTGCAAGGCTGAGACGTTGCGCGCATGGTGGTAGGCAACACGAGGAGCCTTTTGTCCACGAGGGCCAACGACGAATGAAGCGAGGGAGAGGGAATTGAGATTCGCGAATAGTGCGAACAGCGCGACCCGAGTCCCAGGCCTCTAACCCCACACGATGCGGAAATTAAGAACAGCGCTCGGTGCAGCAAGCACGGTCTGAGTGTGCTGTGCCATTGGCGTAGAGCGGTGAAAGAGGGGGCGCCACAAAAGCAGACAGGAGAAGGAGGCGGGAGAGTGCATGTATGAGGAGAGATGGCGGCGGCAGTGTTTGAAAGCGAGTGAGAAGAAGAGGAAGAAGAAGAAGAAGAGGGAGAAGTAGAAAGGTGCGAGATGAAAGAGATGAAGTGGGTGACGCGAAGCTTGCAAGTTGCTGCACTGGTCTGGAGAGAAATCTGGAGTCGCAGCGTCTCAAATGGGTTAGTCAGGCACGTCAGCCGCCGAGTGCCCGGCCTGAGTGCCTGACTGCCCGACGGCCTGACACTATTGGCCAATCAGGGTAGCCCGTCAAACGTCAACACCACGCCAAGCAAATGCTGCAAACACGACGGCGGCGCTGCTTATCCAGTCTGAAACTCTGCGCGACATCCGCCCTTGCTCTCATCTCGGGCATGCGCTTCTCCCACTCATCATCATCATCGACATGGCTTTATCGTGCTCATCGTCTGCCTGTGCTTGTACAGCCTGCGCACTGATGGACGCACAACCCGCGGCTAACGCAAAGCAGGCAACCAGACGAGACAGGGACAAATCTCGGCAGCTATGGCGATCCTCCCTAAAACACCTACAAAGTGACCCTCACTCGCTCTGAATTGCCTCCCACCCTCCTGACAACCTTTCGTTTTGCAGCCCTTCGCTTCTCTGACTTTTCAGAGGTCCATTCTTTCCGTCCGAGCATTAGTCGGGCTGCTGCCACTCTTTTACAATCAAAATGCGTCTCATCAGCTCTGCCGCCGTTGGAGGTGCCATCGTTGCCGGTGCCGGCTTCGCCGCCTCCCAGGAAATCTGCAGTGACCGTCAGACCATCTGGACCACCGAATATGTCACCTTGTCCGCGCGTTCCTCGCCCATCCCGGTCCCTCAGGCCAGCACTCCTCTACCTATTGCCTCGAGCGCCCAGCCCGTCGCCTCAAGCGACTCTGTCGCTGGTGGCGCCGCGCCCCCTGCGTCGCCCGCCTACACCCCCTCGGCCGTGCCATCTCCCCTGGCATACACCCCCTCGGCAGTCCCGTCGTCGTCGGCCTACTCTTCCTCGCTGGCTCCCTCGTCTCCAGCCAGCCCTGATAGTAGCGCATCCCCGTCCTCGTCGGCCGTCAGCGTTGACAGTGTTGTGCTTTCGAGCTCCGCGCCTCTCCCCACTATCAGCTCAACCTCGTCTTTCACTTCGACCATCTACAAGACTGTGTCCCAGGTTGACTCAAATGGCGGCACTACCCTGATCACTGTCTCGGATATCACGACGGTATGATGACCCGCAACGAATTCCGTTGTGAATACCATCTAACATTTGATCAGATCTGCCCCGAGACGGCCTCGACCCCAGCTGCTGGCTCAGAAACCCCAGTTCCTACCCCTGAGCCGCAAGCTCCCACCTCCGAGTCTCCGGCGCCTACTCCCGCGACGAGCTCGGCCCCCGAGGCTGGATCTGGAACCCCAGTTGCTTCCCCCGTCACGGCTACTGAGACTCCCAACACTTCGACGTTGACCGAGGCCATCACTCAGTGGACCACCTCGACTCTGTACCACACGTCGACCTCCAGTGACGCCACCGGAGGTGTTGTCACAGTCACAGTCCCCTACAGCACCACCATTTGCCCTGTCACTGCCACTGAATCGTCCGTCGCTGGTGCCTTGAGCAGCTACAGCTGCACCACCACGAGCACCAAGACCGTTGAACCTGAGCCGGTTACCGTCACGGTGACTTCGACTTCGAGCCCTGCTGGTGTCGCTGCCGCCGATGTGACCTCGCCCGTTGCTGCTGTTTCGACGCCCGTTGCTTCGCCTTCTATCGACTCGGCTGCTGCTGGTCTCTCTAGCTCGCCCGCTTCGGTTATATCACCCGCTACGTCCGAGGCTGTTTCCGGAGGTGCATCTACCCCTTCTGCCATCTCTTCGTCGCCCGTCGCTACCCCCGCTGTTTCTGGCGCAGCTGCTGGTGGTGTTTCGACTCCAGCGGCGGTGTCTACGCCTGTAGTGGTTTCTGACGCAGTCGCTGGTGGCGTTTCGACCCCAGCGGCGGTGTCTACCCCTGTGGTGGTTTCTGACGCAGCTGCTGGTGGCGTTTCAACTCCAGCAGCGGTCTCTACCACGGTGGAGGTCTCTACCCCTGCTGCGGTTTCTACATCTGCAGTTGTGAGCACCGCTGCTGCGGCAGCCTCGAGCCCTGCTGCCTCCAGCTCTACTGCCCTCGTTTCCGGCCTGACAAACACTGCTGGTTCCGCCGTGTCGTCTGCCGTTGAAGCCCTCGGCGCGGCCGTTTCGGGCGAGGCCACCTACTACACCTACGGCACGGACCTTTCCCAGGGCACTTGCTCCTTCTCCGGCTACACGCTGCCCTCGTCCATCTTCGGCACTGCGCTCACCGACTCCGACTGGGCCGATGCCGCCCACTGCGGTGCTTGCATCAAGGTCACCGGACCCAACAAGAACTCGATCGTCGCCATGGTCGTCGACGAGTGCCCTGGCTGCGGAACCCACCACCTCGACCTGTTCGAAGACGCCTTCACGGAGCTTGACTCGCTCTCTGTCGGCCGCATCGACGTCGAATGGGAGTACGTTTCCTGCGGCATCACGGACGGCATCACCCTCCTCAACAAGGACGGCGCCTCAGAGTACTGGTTCGCCATGCAGGTCCAGAACAGCAACCTGCCCATCGAGTCTCTCGAGGTCTCGACAGACGGCGGCGAGACCTGGACCAACACCACCCGCACCACCTACAACTACTTCGAGTATGAGAGCGGTTTCGGCCAGGCTACCGTCGACGTCCGCATCACCTCGTCGACCGGCCTCAAGCTTACGGCTGAGAGTGTCACCGTCAGCTCGTCGAGCACGCACAAGGTTTCCGACAACTTTTCTTCGTAAGCTGCCCTAGCTTGCGGCAATGAGACCGAGTGTGGGAAACAACCGGGAAGCAATCGAACCATTTCCACTTGGCTGATGGGCTGCTGGCGATGGCATTGCTGATGGCGTACTTTTTCCCCACCCTTTTTATTAGTGTTGATATTTTTTGATCGTCCAATCTCATAAGAGTCTTGCTTGTTTGGTCGTCCGATTTTTCCCCTGTACATTTTTTGTAGTTGCATGTGTAACTTTCCTGGTCTCGCAAGTCTCTGATAGCGTTGTGAGTACAGATAAGGAAGCGTTCCATAGCGTGTCGCTTTGCTGTAGGACCTCGATTTCTTTTTGCCTGCGAAAGTCTTCGTGTTCCTACGTCACCGAGATGATGAAAGCAACTTCACGCATCGTGGGAGGCATGCAGGAGTTTACGCACTCGAGCCGATACACATTTCGACATTGACTGCGGAGGAAGGTGTGCGCCCTGTCACTTACCGTCAGAGAGGTACGACTGCCCGCCTGCCAGCCGCCCATTTTGGCTGTGTTCGGCAGTTATACGCCCTTAGGTCGAATACCGGGTAACATGCAAACTACCCGACTTCAAACGTCGTGAGGGCTTGGCTCCCGCTGAGTCGTAGGTTGGCGGAATGCCGTCAGCGGAGAGTCTGGTGTTGTATTGGTTGGAGCAAGCCTGCCGACAATCCCGTCGCCCTTGTCACGTAGGCACTATGCCATGCCCCTTCCGAAGTGCCTGCGCCGGGAAAGAATAACCGATGCGCCATCTACTTGGAGCTAACACGTGCACGCCTTTGCTCCGGTGGGGGGGTTTTTTTTTCTTCTTCACGCATCCACTTCTAGATCACACCTTTGGGTCCCGTTCATACGTCATTACCTTTGAATGACAATCTTTAACATTTACCACAACCCCGGTGACAGCTGAATCTCGATCCACGAGACATGAGAGAAAAACAAAAAAACAAAAAAAAAGGGAAGGCCAAAATCCAAGTATCTCTGAACATCACAGCGGAAGTGCGTCCAATTCGAAAATGTGAGCGTTGAAAATGAGAATGGCGGTACCAAGTCACTGACGCGAAGGAGGCAGTCTTGAATAACGCGCAAAATCCGCACGGGCGAACGAAAGGAGCAGGCGCACCTGTCCCGGGATTTCTCTGGCCAAAGTGACGGTAGGCTTGCTCCTTACCTACGTCTGTATCGATAGAATAACCCATATCCCGTGCTCGTAAACGTAAACAGATATACAGGCACAGCCTTTGAACTCATACATTATTGTCGATACATTGTTTTGTTTTGCCTTGCGGCCTGTTGATATGTCTAGACAGGCCAAACGCGCTCAGAGGCACTCGATCATCACTGTGGGATTGCCATGGTGACTGACAAAGGTCGACTGGACAGTTCCAACGGCCAGGATGCTCGCATTTGGCAAATCGATTTATCACCATCACCCCTGAACGATGGAACGCAGAGCATGCGACGAAGAGCTTTGCATGCCGATCTGACCGAAAAGTCCAGCCGGAAGTCACTCGCAGACAAAACTGACCTCCACCACGTGCCTCGCCACATTCCCCTGACCGTTCCCCTGACACTTTGCCAGGGTGCAGCAATCCGACGTCACCGACCCACTTCTTACACTAGACCGAACACGATATACTTAGTACAAGCGCCCTTTCCATCATCATTATGTACATCTCAAAAGCCGACGTGAGAAAGTCCAATTCAAATGACGCCGACGCTAGAAAGACTGTCAAGAAATATAAGAGCATATATCCCATTTCTCTAGGGGATTAAAAGCAGCCAGCGTGACGACAGTGATCAATAAAAGTCCCTCCTTCGACCTATCCAATCCGGCCTGTTCCTATCCAAGCGTATCAGATCAGTCAAATTCAACCCTGTCCCATCCAAAAGAAAACCATGATCAGAATCGAGATCCAAACCCCACAACCCCCACTATCCACCCTTACCCTCACCGCCCAAACTCCCCTCTAACATCCTCCCACCTCACCCTCCCCGCATTGACCAACGCCGCAATCTGGCTCTCCCTAAACCTTGCCCACTCAAGCGGGCGATCGCGCTCCATGGCACGCAGCTCCTCGGCATTGACGCCGACAAAGTGCGCGCGTATGCGGGCCTCCCACGCGTCGGGAGGTTCGTTGGGGCGGGGGGTAAGGTCGTCTTTGTCTCTGTCTGAAGGAGGGAGTGAGGGAGTGGAGTATGCGGGGAAAGTGGTAGTGGTAGTGCAAGTGGTGGAATAACCGGGATGTGGGTCCGAGAGCGAGGAGAAGGAGGCGGTGCTGCTGGAAGTGTGTGAGTGCGAGGAGGAGGGTGGTAGTTTGGATAGGGCTGCAGCGGTGGACGAGGTGTCGGCGCTTAGGATGGGCAGCGGCGGAGGCGGAGGCGGGTATGTAGGAGCCACAGGTGTAGATGCGTGCATCTTGGTAGAGGCCGACGTGTTGGTTGTCGTCATCGTCGAGTCGGTGCTCTGCTCATTCTCACTCTTGCCCTTCTCCACCTTCTCTACCTCCTCGTCGTAGTCATCAGCAAGTGCAAACTCCTCGCCATTCCACTCTTTGAGCCGCTCCACAAGCGGCAGCGTCATGCGGCCAGTCGGGTCTGGCGCTGCGAGCATCGGACTGCCTGGTCTGGAGCCGCTGCCATGCAAACAATGGCCATGTCCATGGCCGCGGTGGTCGTCGTCGAGGAGCTCAGAAGCCAGAGTCGGCGTGCCGGGGCGAATGACGTCGCGGCGGACGCTCTGGCCCATGCGGTGGACGCGGCCTTCTTCGAGCGTCTGCGCGCGCGACGCGAGGCTGACGTCCGAGTTGTGTCTGCTGCGCAGGCCCAGTGGCGGCAGGTAGTCTTCGTCGAGGTAGTCCTCTATGTCCGAATCGCCGCCAGTGTGAGCTGACGCCGCGTCGTTGATGGGACCGTTGGGCGGTGCGGGAGTCGACTCAGCTGGGAAATTGCTGCCGGTGGTGGTCGAGGTGGCAGAGGTAGGAGCTGTGGCATAGTCCGTGTCGGTGCGCAGCGAAGAGGTCGAGACGGACGAGAGGCTGTTGGCGAGGCGGTTGGACAGCTCGAGCGGGTTGAGCGGCTGCAAGACGGGGCGACATTCGGGATACTCAGCTTCGAAGCGCTGGATGATTCCCTGCAGCGTGTTGTCAAGAAAGAGCAGACGCTTGTAAGCCATCTCGTTGTTCGCTCTCGCCTCTCGTGCTAGCGCCGGTTGCAATCGTGCGCGAATCTTGCGCGCACTGGTCAAGAGGTTCTTGCTCATGACCTTGGCCTTTGCACTCGTCGAAGTGGAATCCCGATGTCCGATGCGACTGGAGCTCCTTGGCGTTGCGGCGCCGCTGCCAGGTCGACTGCCAATACCAGGCAGACTCGTCTTTCTTCGTAGGTTGTCCGACGCCTTTTCAAGCAAGCAGTAATTTAGTGCCTTGACCAGACCCGTGCCGCCGACAATGTAGTCCTCGTCGGGCGCCACGGACGAATTGTCGTCGTCGGTCGCATGGGATTCTTCATTGTCAGTCTCGTCGTGGCCGACGAGATGAAGAAGCACGTCTGGAATCTCGACATCATTCTTGTCGACCACATCCGATATCGTGCCCGTTGAGTCGCCGAGGCCAGTTTCCTGTGCCGTGCAAAGCTCCATGTTGTGCAAGCAGTACGCAACAACCTGTTTTGCGAGCGCCTTGACAACCTCGCTGCTCTCTGGCGCAGGCACGTCGATATCAACACACATGATGGAATCAGACACGCGCACTGCGACCATTAGCGAGGCGTACAAAGCGCAAGCCTCTTCCTGAGAAGACGCGTCGTTGGCCGACGCCAACGCAGAGATTTCGGGGTTCTCGAGAATGTTTAGGTGAGCGAGCTGCGGGCATTCCGGCAAGACTTCAGCCAGACCAATCGCTTGCGCGGGCGTCATTTGCACGTCTTCGAGGTGGATGCGCTTCAGGAAGCGCATCTGCGGCATGTACTTGCGGAGCGTGCCTAGCGCGCTTGGGTCTTGCGCAAAGAGGTTATGATTGTGGGAAAGATCGATGAAGCGAAAGTTGGGCATGGCCACGAGACGGGGGAAGAGTGGCTTGATGGAGTCGGGAGTCAAGTTGCAGTTTGCTAGGCCGAGCGCCCACAGAGGGATCTTTTCATTGAGACCCTCGCACAGTCGTGCCATTCTGTCGCGCAGATCGTTTCCGCCCAAATCGAGGCCATGGCAAACGCCTGACCGCAGGTAGCGGATGACATGCTCTAGACCGTCGTCGTCAAGACTGTTGCTCGACAAGCCAAGTCTTTGTATGCCGCTAACGACGACACCATCAATGATTTTGCGCACATTCTGAGACGTGAGCGCGCAGCTTGCCATGAGGAGCTCCTCCAGATGCGATCCGCCCAAACGCTCCGATAAGGACTTGTACAGAATCTCTGCAATGTCGTCAGGCGGCATCTTGACCATATTCTTTTCTTCCGATGGATGCATCTTGGGCTGGACGCGGGGCTGCGGAAAATGAATGTTGGAAACGTCCAATGCCTTGAGAGAGCGGCACATGTAGACAAACAGACTGATGTGTTTCCAGCCCTCTCGCGTGATTCTGGGATTATTCTTCAAGCTGAGCTTTTCAACGAATCCCGTCCGTTCTACGGGTTCGGAAGATGTATTGCGCCGCCGCCTGTAATCGGGCGACTTTGCGGCAAGTAGACCAGCAAGAACAACCCGCACGCCCTCGTCCGTCATGTCCGCATCTTCCATCAATAGCTTTTTGACTGGCACGACTGCCAACCAGTCCCCAAGAGTGTTCATGTCGGCCAACGTCAGCCGAGACCCGTTGAGGTTTAAACAGGAAACTGCGCCAGGCGTCGCGATGGGGCAATTCGACTTTTCGGACAGCTGCTCTGTGATGCGTTTTAAAATGGGCGTTTCTCTCAGCTGGCAGCAGCGACGATATATCCTCAAAGGGTCCGTCGTAGGGCGGTCTTGCGGTTTGCTCGGTCTCATTTGATCGGAACCCGGCGTCGAGGTGTCGTCGTCGTCCCTCGTCAACTCCATGGGCACGCTGCCGTTCTCCTCGGCCTTTCGCCTCTTTTTCTCTTTTCGCTCTTTACGTTCAGCCTCGGAGCGCTTCTTCTTTTCTTTTTTCTTGCTGCCATTGCCGGCATCCTTCTTCTCGTCCAGAACCGTCCCCTCGGGATTACGTTTATCAACGTCTCCGGCCTCTTCATTGCTAACGGCCACAACGCCCTCCTTTTCATTCTCCTTTACGACTGATTCGGAATTCTTAAGTGCCTCGCCCTCGCCGCGCTCCTTGACTCTCTTGGTCTTGCTCTTTTTCCCGTCGGGCGACTCCCTGTCGTCCTTGTACCGCGGCGTGCAAGCAATCTCGACATCGACGCAAAACGCGACGCGACGCAACTTTGAATTATCCAGCTCGGGTACCAGGCAGCGTTCACGGTTTGAATCGACATTCAGAACCCTACGCGGCACGCACCCGCCGTTGCCCAGCACTTTGGTAGCCGGCGGCGCCTGCGAGCCCGACGATAGCCGGCGCAGCGCATTGGACAAGAAGCTGCCCCTCTGCGGCTCCGGCGGCTGCGGTACGTAGGGTTCCATGCTTTCCCTCTCCTCGCGCTGCTTCTGTGCGCCCGGAGTAGGCGACGCCTGGCCGAGGCCCGGCGAGTAGGGATTCACCAGCGGCAAGCTGCCTCCGTTGCCATTTGCCTGCCCCTTATTTGCCTGTCCATTGGTGGCAGCACCGTTCGATGCTCCCGGAGATGAGCTAAACTTGGAGCTGAGGTTGGATATCCATGACCCGCGGCGCGACAGCGTGCGCGCGTCTGGAGGCATGGTGCCCGTCTTGTCGTTTGAATTCCTGCCAAGAATTGAGGGTCGCTTGCTAATACTTTTTGGCGGGGTAGCCGTAGCGGTGACCGCCGCGGCGGCGCCTTCGGGCGGTTTGTCGTCGTCGTTTGGCTTGTACTTGTCGTGATTCGCGTTCGGGTCGTTTTGCGCATCGGCCGCCGGGACATCACCTTGGCTATGACGGGAAAGATGCGTAGCCGCAGGCGCAGCGTCTCGAACGGGGACAGCGGCATGGGGACTTGGTGGGTGAGGGGCTGCTGCTGCTGCTGCTGCTGCTCGCAGTTGATCTGTTTCGGAGCTTGTCAGCAAGACGCGGCATTGATAGCGAGTCGGGGCAACCGACCTTTGTTGGAATGATGCAACCAACTGACGTCGACACCGTGAATGCCATCCATGTCTTGTAGCGAGGTGTCGGTGGAGAGGTGTAAAACTACAGTTGAGGAGCCATGCGGACTATCGCAGCGGGAGCGTAGGTGGGTGGGAAGCCCAAAGTTAAAACGGGCGGAGGTGTGCGGTGGGGAGGATAAGACGGGCCCCCGGGGCGTGGCGATGGCGAAGAAGATTGTAGAGATGAAGCGATGCTATAAAGTAGACATGGTGATGGTGGAAAGGGAGAAAATGGATGGTTTCGGACAAGGCACAGTGGCAGTCCCTTGGTCTTTGGTGCGGTTGGTGGTTGGATAAGCCGGGCCAGGTCGGTCAGTTAGATCCACTGCCAACACAGATTTGTGGTCTCTCGTCCGATGATGCAACACTGGCTAACCTGTCACGCGCCCACTCGTGATTTACAGGGTCGATGCGACTCCGCTCCGTCCAACTTGCGTGCATCGTCTACACACTGTTTGCAATCATCGCCACGCCTTGCGCTGCTGCTGGTCCGCCCGTCTTGATTGTGGCGCACCTCCTATCCTCCCCACCCGGGACAGACCACACCTCCCGCCCCTTGCGCGATGTCATCACCTACCTCTTCATCATGGCTTGGACCACACTTGATTTTACTTAGCTTGGTTGCATTACATTTCATCATTGGATCAAAACGGGTATCTGGATTGGGCGAGAGCATCGTGTTTTGATAAGTTCATTTTCTGCCGGTCCTCCGAATCCTTTTCATCCTGCGCCGAAGAAACCCTCAAACATCTCCTTTTTGTCGCTACCCTCCATGAAGCCGCTTAAGCTTCGGCCTTGAGAGCCGCAATCTTGGCCTTGACGCGTTCCTGCTTCTCAGCCTTGGAGAGCTTAAGCTGGCGGTACTTCTTGGACTCGGCCTTCCACTCCTCCTTAGTCTTCTTGTTCTTGGCCTCGGGGTCGGCCTTGAAGGGATCCTCGCGGATGGCCTTGTGGGCCTCCTCGTAGAGCTCCTCGAGGCCGTCGGCCTCAATGCCGTCATCAATGTAGCCCTGGAACTGCGACTTGTAGCGCTCCTCGTCGTCGTCGGCAAGAGTCTCCATGTACTCGGCAACATGGCCGCCGAAGATGTACTTGCGGAGAGTCTCGGCGTCGAGCTCCTTCGTCTCAATGTCGTAACCGGGGAAGCGGCTCTCGGAGTGGGGAATGTAGAGACCACCGTCAGAAGCACCCTTCATGGCACCAAAGACACGGGCACCTGTGGAAGTGCGGACGAGACCGACATCAAGGAAAACCTTGAACGGGCGGCGACCATCCTCACCTTCGGCAGCCTCGGTGAGCGTGTACTCACCATCGGCCTCCTCAACACCGGTGAACTCCTCGTCAAGGCCGAGCTTCTTGAGGGCGCGGCGGGCGACGAGCAGACCGGTGGCGTAGGCAGCGGCCCAGTTGGTGAGACCGTGGTTGATACCGTAGCGCTTGAGCTCGTGGGAGTAGGCAGCGGCAAAGACCTTGTCGCCGTTGAGCTCAGAACTGACAATCTGGCAGATGATGTCCTTGTTGGTGAAGCGGACAACCAGGCGGTACTTGGGCGCGTTGTACTTGTTCTTGGCCTGGGTGACGAGACGCTTGCGAGCGTAGTAGTCGGTCTTGCCGGACCTGCGGCGCGCGTACTTGACCTGGAAGCGGCTGCAAACTGTTAAGACGGAATGAGGTTTGTGAGCGGCGATTTTACTTACGAAAAGTACGCGCTGTTCTTGACGAGCTTGGTAAAAGGCATCTTGACAGTTGCTCAACTGTACCAATCCCCGAGTCAGCAATTGACGCTTCAGACCTTCCGAAGCAACTTGTAAGACTCCAATTCATTCATCGCACCCAGCGAGGGCGTCGGCGTCAGCGTCAGCGCTTCAGCCCGCGCTGAAGCTCGTTCATGGTGTCGCTCAAGTCATCAGATCGCGATGCAGGGCACACTTACGAGAGGTTCCGCGTTGTGGGTGGTCGTCGGTAGTCGTCGTAGTCCCGTACGCCGTGGCGACGGTCGAAGGGTTTGTGGTCTTCGCTTGTCGGCTCAACTGCGGGATAATTGGGGTCATTGCCGCAGGGGTGGTTGGCACTGCTGAAGGGAAGGGAGAACATGCTACAGATACCGTCCCTTACCAGCAATAGCCGTGGGCTCTCCGACCTGTGCTCGCAGAAGGCGAAGGTACCTGCTTTGACCACAGCCATATGGTGCTAAATGAACGAAGATTGAGTCAAGACGGGGTGTTGACTTCGACCTGCTGCCGCCGATACGGGCGACCATAAGCGAATTCCGCCCCCTTGCAACGATCAACATCAACCACTACGCATTTGTCTATCGACGCCAATTGTTTATTCATTCAGACTACACCCAGTAATTTTAGTCATACAAGCAAGAATACTGCCAATAATATGCTGTAGCAATATGATGCCACAATAGCAAGCGCCACTTCTATGCCTTTATGAAACGTGCTTTCCATCAATCTCGCGGAAATCTCAGCGGCGGGGTATACACATGTCCTCCTTCAAAGATCGTCGGCCTGGCTTCTCTACTCTTCGGGCCTTACGTAAGCTTGTGGTAATTATGCAAAGATTGTGTGCCTACCACAGTTATGTCCTGTCGGTGTTTCGCACGGCTCGAGAATAGAAATCGACATCAGCATCCCCCCCACCCCTCCCCCCTGCGAATTGACGCTTCGAGAGCCATGGACCAGCATTGGAAAGACGACAACTTCAACCAGGTCCAGAGTGGCCCAGCATTAGGTCAATCGACCCACCGTGCCCATTGTGTAGACTTGTGCTCAGTTTGGGCGAGATTTTGGCTGGCTGTGAGAAACTCTCATCCGCAGCTTGGCCGATGGATAAGCCGTCATGACCACCGTGTGTAAGACCTGCATCAGTCAGCAAAAAGCCTTGGTTTCAAATTCAAACAAAGTCCGTACAGCCGACACATTGACATCCATCACCACATCGACAAGCCCCGGTAAAGTCGCTGCACTGGGGAAGTTCCAGTTGTTGCCAGTAAAATGAAGAAGGTGAAAGAACAGGAGTGTCGCTCGCAGCCGTAGATGTGGCCATGTCAGCAGGCGCAGAGATCGTTGTCGGCACGGGAGAATCATGGCTTGTGGAGTATGGAAAGGTGGAATTGTATGGGACGGGCTGGCTCAAACGTCGGTGGTCCGGAAATCCATATTGCTGCAGCTCAGACTGCTGTGGTTGAGCCGGCGCGATCGAAGGCCTCTGCTGCGAGTTCCAAAGCGCATTTCCATTCAGATCTTGCGTGTACGGCTTACTGGTCCCCGAGCTGCTCACATCCAAAGACAATCCTGAAAACAAGTTTGGGTCCATTGCTGGTCGTGTACTGGCGTGGCCGTTGGTGCGGGAGTGATCAGGTAACACGGGTTGGAACTGGACCCGTTGGTCGCTGTAAGATGTAGGGTTGGAGTATAGAGGGTCGTTGACCATGAAGTCTGTGATTTCTCGGACATGTTTCATGGTCGTCTCATTTCGTGGATGCACCGGACATCCGAGACAAGCGCAAGCGTCGCCGCAGGTACATTCATGCAAGAAACCAGTCGAAACTTGTCCCTGCATCAATCCCGGAGTCCATTGGCCATAGCTTGACCTTAAGTTTGCAAACTCATTCCCATTAGTTCCGTATAGCACGCCTGGCGTTGTCACCGTCGAGTAGGCAGGACCCTGGAAGCGCTCGTTGGTGTGGGATCGTCCAGGGAAGAAGGGATATGACTGATTTGGCTCGTAATGTCGCTGTCTGACGGGATTGCTAATGGTGTATCCATTGCGTTCCTGGGATGCAGGCGCACGCGAGGCTGGCTCCGGCGCAAGAGTTTCGGCGTTGCTTGCGCAGCAGCTGCCCTGGCGACTTGATTGCACCTGGGTTACCGTCGTAGACCCAGAACTTTTTAGGGTCGTATGATTCCATCCGTTGACTTGGGTTACAGGCGTGAAGTTGATCTCCTTGTGGGCCTCGAGTTGAACATTCAACGGTCTGTCGGAGCTATCCGGACTAGGGATAGGTTTCTCCTCGCCTGCCAGTGTTGCAGAATCAGCTGCGTCAGCTGCTGACGCTTCGGCAGGCGGAATCGACTTGTTGGAACAGCATGATTTTGGCGCTTGGTTTTCGTCCTCGGTTGCTTTGATGGCCTTTTCCAGCGCGCCGGGATCCCGGCTACTGATAGATCTCCTATTTTTGGTTTTTTGCACACGGCTTCCTGCAGCGGTACCATTGATACAGGCGGCGGTGGTGACCACTGGCTTGGCTGCGGGAGCAGCGCTAGATCCATTCGGACATGCACATTCTGAAGCTGCAGGTGGTTAGCTGGGCAGGGCAGGGCAGGGTAGGGTAGCGCGACGTAGCGTACATCTCGGGATGGTGTAGTTGATGACGAGTCGTTCGCAGCTGCAGTTGCCGCCGAGGTGGGGGCAGCTGCTAAGAGGCCTGCCAGGCTTGCGGACCTCGAGCAGCAAACGATCTTTGTGGTTGCACGAAGTCGAGCGATGGCCGCGAATGCACGGTCCGCTAGGTAGGACAGGCCGGGTCAGTGATGCGGCAGGCCAGAGGGCAGAGTAGGCCAAGCAGGGTGGGGTGGGTGAGCG
>JAIFKG010004924.1:0-11082 GCA_020351975.1 Phyllosticta ampelicida
GGCCGCCACAGATCTAGCACAATCAACATGACGCGCGCGTGCAAGCGCGAGCGCGCCGCGCCGCGCCGGGTGGCATTGTCTCGCCTACTCGCTACTGCTGGCTACTGCTGATACACCCCAGGTCTCTCACCATGACCGAAAGCGGCCTGTTTGGCGCACTCGGAACGACGCCCATGTCTTTCATTTGCGCGGGTAGGGAGGTTGCACCTCACCCACTGGACTATGCAGTGAAAACGATATCAGCACTCTGTTTTCGCCGTCTCACTGGTCCCCAGGAACCGGCCTACCGCCTAACCGAGCCCACGGCGGCCCTATGACCTCGTTCATGGCGAGACATCATCATAGACATACATTTCGCGTCTTCTCTCTTTTTCTTTCGCGAGACTCTCGATGCCTCCTACCTGTCGTGCCCCCTGGATGCAAAGGGGCCACAGAGCGCGCGAAGCAAGCATGCACAGCATCATCTTGCGCGACCAAAGATTCCGAGTCGATGGCCTTGTGCCAGCTGACCACGTTGCAGTCGAGCAACAGTAGCACCGACTGTTCTTCCGGATCTCGTGGTGCAGCGTCTGATTGCCTCTCGCAGCAGCAGCAATAGCATCAGCAACAGCCGCGGAAGCAGGTAGCAGAGCCCACCGCCGAACTTCTGTAGAACTCCGGCTGGAACCCTCAAGGCCTCAGGCAAATCACGCCTCCACCCTACCGTCCCATCTGACAGCGGAAGAGACGTCGCACAGGTGTCAGTCTGCAGGCTGGCCCGCTCGAGACTCTGACCGGCAGGACATGCCTTGACATGGCCCATCATCCGCGGCTGTACTTATCGTGAGAGTCAAATACGCAATCACCACCTCGTTTTGTCTCAGCATATGCACTCTCTTGCAGGGAGTGTAGGCAGGGATACGTGTATGCCGCTGCTGCTTGTGTGGTCTTCGGTTTCGCGTTGTCCGTATTCCACATCAAACATTTTTCGATAAACGAGGCAGGGCGGATTTTTCCCATCTCGGCCTTTGCGGGATTGCCTCGACACCGCCCGGCAAAAACCTTTGTGTTCGCAGAGCACAACAGTAAGGGCGGCGCACGGATCCGGGACGGAAACGTGCACAAGCGCAACTGGTTCCTCTCGGATTCTCCATGATTCCGCAGCCGTGGATCGCCCTCCCCGTCATCGTGTGTTTCTCTTACATGATTTGGAACTAACAGTTGCGCCCCCCTCCCCCCCCGGCGAGGAATCCAATCTTGCGGGCCAGTGCCGATGCGGTTTTTGGGATCCTGACGGCTGGCTGCTGCCTCGTCTGTTGGTTTCCAGGCTCCGGCAGCGCCGCTGCTGTCAGAAGGAGGAGAAGTCTCCGCCTTGCTATGATTTTTTCTCTTGGTTGATCAGAAAGTCGGCGAATGGCTAACGACGCCTTGTGGACGCCACCACGGGCAGTCCCGTTTGTAGGATGCCACTGCCACTGCCATTGCCACAACTGCCTCGCCTTACACACACACACTCTCTGGTTCCTTCTATCGTGAGTCAGACTGGGCTGGCTTGACTGGGGTTGGGGTAGACAGACCCAACTACATCCCCCGGAACACATGCCACACGCATCTCTAATTCCGGACTGGCGTGTCCGTGCCTGTGTGGTCTCGACCCAACCAGTTCACTTGGTCCCCAGCAGTCAGCAACGTGCCACCGACGAATTCCCCACGACCCAGGTGTGTGTTGTATGTCTTACGAACTGAAGTGGAGCGAAGTGGAGGCAGTGTTATTGAGTTGAGCGAGTGGCTGGGTAAGAAGTGCGGGGGTGGTGAGGTGCGAGGGAAAGAACAAAGTGAGATAAGCCTCGTGCTTCCAGAGAACCCGGCCCAGAACTCATCGTCGTCGTCATTGTCGTCGTAGACGTCGGTCGTCCAAAGGGAAACTAATGGCGCGAGCGGCAAACCCGGAGACCCTGTAGAGACGGACGAACCGGACGGACTTTTGGCTCACTTCCCACCATCCAGTCTGGCGGCACGGATCATCGCCAAACTGCAGCAGATAAAACACGACAGTCGGATCTTTTTCCATTTCGAGGCGGTCGACATAGTCAGCCCTACGTACTGCCAAGGAAAAAGATTTGGGAGGACGGGACGAGAATAATTGGCGCCAATCAACCAACATATTCGGTCGAGAGCGAGGAATATAGACATACGGACGTGCGTGCTGTGCTGCTGGTTGGGGGCTGAACGAAAGAAGTCCCGCTGAAAGGAAGGGACAATGCAACGCTAATGCATTGTCGAGAAATCTTCATAAGCGTGTTGGGATTGCGCAGCCCCCAGTCGGTGTGCATTGAGTGAGTGCCGCGATAGGCTGCACCCACGTCGTGGTACAGTCAAAAATGGCTGAAATACACAAGGCCGAACGCGAGCCATCAAGCAAGTAGCAGCATTTCGTCGGCGAAGTCGAACGAACCAACGACTGCCGGCGAGGACGAGGTCGAAATCGAAATCGAAATCGAGCACGTATACGGCTCGGCCGAAATTACAAATCTCCCTCTTCAGCGTCTCTCATCCATCCCCTCCTATTGGCCTCATGTAGCGCTTGATGAGTGGTTCTCGTCGCTTCCGCACACTTGGTTCTGTGTTGCGGCACGCCAATGCAGCTCGCTGCCTCCACGAGGCAGAGATAGCAAGACGCGATGAGCAAGATAGTAGATCTGACATAGCTCGTTTTCCCAATGCGGCAACAAGCTATCTGCTGTATCATGCCTTTTTTGCTGCGGGCATCGAGTTTCGGCACACGCACACAAACACAAGTCCTCGTGAACTTTACGGTACCGGCAGTACTCGTGCGACTGATTGCCATGTGGTCTTTCTCACAGGAGAAGCCTGTACTCTTGCATCAGCAGCAGAAGCGTCACTTGCGGCCCTTGTATCTTTTCATGGCACCTATGATATCAGCGCCTGTTAACAAGTAGGGAGTCGGGATTCTCTGCAGAGGCCACTGCGACATGATCTGAATCCAAATTGTCCTGAATATGCTGTCGCAGATCGGTTACAACGGCTCGTTCAAATCAAGCCCTGTGTAGACCATGATTTCGACTGCACAAGAGGTGGTGGTCAGCTTTTGGGTGCGGAAGACCCCTGATCCCTCGCGGCAAGGCCAGCCAATCCTGTTTCGAGTTTTAAATGTTGTGGTCTGATGCCTACCTACTGCTCTACCTTCTGAGTCTTTGATGAGCGCACCGATGTCGATTTCCTTGGACGATAAGATGACGAAGCTCAGGCCGCCTTCAGAAGCTGCACGAAGCAACCGAGGAGCGTATACTATCGGGCCCGCCGTTGGCAGATGACATGAGATTCATGATATTTTTGAGCACAACAACAGCGGGACCGCAGCGTGGCGGATGGGAGCGAGATCGAAACATGGCCGGGGGTGCAGCCATCTGGGGGTATCACAAAGGGCGCTCATGTCGTCAAACTCGATTACGGACGCTCGACATGACGGCAGAGGTTTGGCAGCACTTTGGCATGATTCTTGGTACTGTGCTCGGGGTTAATGCAACCATGCCTCCGGAGGAAAGACGCTTCATCGTGGTCGAAGAACATGCCCGCTGTGACGACGACGGTGCTGAGAGCGAAGCTTTCTAATCCGATGGCTGTCTAGAAAAGACGGAATCTCTACGTGCGTGGGCGACTGGTGGCAGTATGGTCGCTTGAGATGGCGAAGATCCCATTTTAGACGCGAGCAAGGTGGATCTCGATGACTGAGCTAGGAGCCATTAACTCCAACATCCACGCTTGGTGGATAGCGTTGGGCCAGAGCTTGGTTTCAGGTACCTGGACCTGATCAGCTCCGGCAAGACGATGGATGAGGGCATGAAAATGGTGTTGATGCAAGACTAAGAATGAGAGGCGGATGGCGGCGGCTGGTGCAGGCAAAGCACCGCAGGACAGCACAATGCGCTGCCCAGAACAAACTCGGCGTTGGTGTGGAGGGCTGTGTGGCAGCGTCGAACCAGCAACCTCCCACCAGGCTACCTCAGCAGGGCAGGCTGATCTGACATGCTTGGCCGAGGACATGTACAGCTTTCGGTGGTGTACCCGGGCACTTTCTGACAGCGGATGCATCATGCCCGTGACTTCAGCCATAGAGAGTACGCCACACAGGTTGCAAGTCGCCGAAGGAGGTCAAGAATATTCGTTTTTGGCACAAAGAAAGCATTTGAGGTTTGCTTGCTTTAGCTCGTTCATTCAGTCTTATTTCCACGGCAATGGTACATCTCATCTCAGCGCACCCTTTTCGCCAAGAGCGTCGACGGGGCGGAGGGTAGAGGACACGGGGCAGATGCTGACAGCAACAGAAAGACTGCGGAGAGGGTCCACTTCACCGCCATGATGACAAGCAGTCTCACAGAGGGCAGCGGAAGGGCTCGAGGACCTGAATACACGGAACGAGAGTCGAATCCTAGGTTGGATTGCATGTGTGGTCCACGGGCTGTGCGAGCGTAGTACATAATAGACCAGACCAGAGAAGGGCGACGCATCACTTCTACCTCCCTCTACGCCGAGTGCTCAGGCGGTTGGAGCTGGCGCTTGGGCGTTGTGATTTCTGCCCTACGTGCTGGCTGGGGCTGACGGTGACGTCACGGGCGTATCGTCGTCTGCCATGCACCCGGGGATCACGTCGTCGTTTGCAGTACCATTGCTTAGTCTTTGTGTTCAGTCTCTGATGCCTGCGCGGAGGAGGGAGGGTTGCGGTTGTGGAGGTTGTCTGTGAAGGGAGATGGGAGATGGAAGGCGGCCGTTGGCACTGTTGGGTTCATGGGTGCTGACATCAGCACCCCAGGTCCTCCACACTTGGCGACCTACCATTTTCTCTTTTCTCTGCACCCAGCCGCGCCCAAGTCCGCCCCATAGACATCCAGATATTCACCGCACCACCAACGGAGACTATCCATGTCGAAAAGACGACTGAAAGACGATCAACAGACCGTTTGTGCCACGTCTGACGACATTGCGCCATGCCGCCGCCCGGGCGACGGACGGTGCCTAGTCTTCTTCCTTTCCACAATGACAACAACGGGCAGCCAAGTGAAGCACCAAGAACAGTTCTGACGTGGATAGCCATCATGGCTGTTCTTGGACGCTGGACGGCTCTGCACTGCAGCTCGTTGCCCTTTCTCTTCCCTCCATGTTAAGGAAGACCCTGCATGTGCCTCGAGTAAGCTTGCCCTGTACCATACCAGCCGGCAACCTAGGTGCCTCTACCCAACCTCTCGCTACTCCGACCCTAGTACTTCGTCACTTTCTCTCCATTACGACCGTTCTCGATGCACGCCATTATCTCGTCTGGCCGTCCACATCATCATCTCGACCATCTCAATCTCGTCTCTACAAGGAGCCATATGCTTTCGTCTCGCGCACTTCCCCAGCCTCTCGCCCCTCACCGCTCAAACCCCGTACACTTCATCTTGCATCGTTCTTGTCGTCTCTTCCCAGCAGTCCAGCCATGAGAACACTTGATATCACTATCCTTGGTAGCATTTCCCCGGTAACACATTTGCATTGGTTAATCCGCCCATGTCCCGTGAGCCGTCTGCCCTACACCCTACCCGACCGCCCTACCCGTCCGACCCGTGGGCCGTGCGGGCTTGCGGGCTTGCGTGCATCCCACCCGCCGCTCTATGAGCTTGCCTACCACCACCCAGCAGCCAAGCCAGCGCTCCCTCCCGCTGCGCCTCTCCGCAACACGAACCAACGCCTCTTGATAAAGCAAAGATGCAAAAAAAAAATAAAAAATAGAAGAACCAGGCTGTCGCAATCCATGAGCGACTCGTCGACCACCTGACGCCACGGACGAGGCATTAATCACCTTTACTCATTTGGAACAGCCTACCCTAACAGCTAGCCAGCCAACAATGCAGTCGTCCCTCCAAGCAGCGGCAAGCCACGTGACTGGCGAGCCAACAAGGCTGAAGAAACGGGCCTCACCGCTTTCCTCGTCTCGCTGTGGCGTCGGTTTACAAGCGTGCCTCGAAAGTCTCCATCAGACGCCTCTTTTTCTAGAAGCCTTCCAACGCCTCTGTACTGCCCGAGGAATGCGGTCAGTGGTAATGGGATGATTCTGCTGCCCTTTGGTGTTTACACAAGGCTTTCCTAGATGGTTTGTTTCCCGCCTCTCTCCACACCTATTTCGCGGTGTGCCATGGGCAGGTGCGTCCTGGCCATGCAGCCAAGGGCCAGCCACAGTCGGTGCTGGACGATGCAAACTTCTGGCCGGAGAAGAGAGAAGCCGAGACGCTGGACGGGCCTTGACACCGAAGCCGATGCTCGTTCTGGAGCTGTTGCCGAAGCCGACTGCCGCCTTCGGTTCACTGCACTACGCCTTTCTCGTTGCCTATCCGTCTAGCACAGGGTACTCATGCTTGATAGGTGACTTGTATGTGAAAAGTAGCTGCGAATCGTTGGCTACTGCCACTGCTCGGCGTCGTGCAGTCCGTTCCCCTTTTGGCATCCTCGTTGTTCTCCTATTGACTAAAACGTATGCAACTGTACGCTAAGCGAGGTGAGTTGTCCTTCTCCAACCACGTCTAGCCAAGTACAGTCGAGTCTCAGCAGAGGGGGCGCAGTCTGAAGTCTGCAGTCCGCAGTCTCCACAGAATCTGCCTGAAGATTTTCTTCAGCAACAACCAGGAAGATCCTCCGCCGATCAAAATCCGCCGAACCTTTGCAGACGTCGCATCCACTCGACCATGCTCAACCGCGATCGACTGGACTGGAACGATTCCCAAAGAAAATTCCACATCTGCACGAGCATCCTGTTCTGGCCGGTCATCTTCTTGGCCCTCACGCGCAGCCCTAACCCCGTCCCCCCCACTTTCGTTCATTTATCTCCCTTCTTCCCTTTCCCCTCAGCCCAAGCCACAGAACGGGGAGAAGGGACGTTTACTCGGTTCTTGGCTCGCTCGCCATGGACATTGGCGTCCAAGACAGTTAGTGGATCTACAGATTACCCCGATGCCTACCTAGGCATACCTACCTTTCTGGGCGAAAGTCGGACAGCTGGTAGGGGTGGCGGATCTACCCAGCGACGTGGCCACCGCCTGGCGCACGTGCCCGCTTCTCGGTACATGTACCCAGCTCCTTCAAGTCCCTGGATCAATCGTTTCTCCAACTGGCGCATTCGTCCCGATGTCCCGTTTATCCGCCTCCGCGCAACCATGACCCAGTTCAATCCGATCGGCACCGTCGCTTCTTTGCCTCAGCCTTGCCCATTTGCCCAAATTCCTTCCCCCTTCTACTCACCTACCCTCACCTTCACCCTATGCTGATGCTTGCAGCCTTACGCCCGGCCTCGTCTCGCGGCACGCCACGACAACCAAACAAGCGAGCAAGTAAGCAAGCAAGCCCACAAAGCACTGGGAGCCAACGGAACAACGGGGACATTTTAATGATTTCAACGCCCCACACGTCTCCTCCCTACGAGCATGTATGTTTGCGCCCTGCCAAGTACCTTGCCGTCAATCCCAACGTCGCGTGCGTTCCAATCAGGTCTTTGCCACTGCCCTCGCCCTCGCTCTTGGTCAATCTACTCGCTTGCTCAGTCAGTAAGCCGCCAGCGCAGCGGCGCGGCGCCAGCCAAAAGGCGCCTCGCGTGTATCTCGCCCTGCCCCCTTCGGCATTTGCAAGAGCCCAAGACGGCCAACGGTAAGCCTCGAGCAGGCGTGAGCCAGGCAGACGGCAGACGCCAGACGGCAGACGGCAGACGGTAGACGGTAGACGGCAAACGGGTTGAAACGTGAATGGGCTAGCCGTGCTGGGCTGACGCGCTGGCTGGCAGTCGATGGGCGCTTATGAGCAGGAAAGTAAACTAGGTAAGAAGGAAGACAGAGCCACCTACGCAGGATGCTCCTACAGGTAGGCAAACGTTGGCCTTTTCTGTGCGGGTTGGCCCCCACCGCCACCACGGGTAGGCAGACAGGTGGGTGAGGTTATCGCAGCCACCAGATTGGCTTGTCTTGGCGTGGCTTACACGAGAGCGCGCTTGATTCTTCTTCCATGCTCGCTTCCTGGCGTGCTGCTGGCGGCCGCTTGTTTGCCTGTCCACATGCGCACTTACATGGCTGGCTTGGATACGAGAGGGACGGGCGACGAGAGAGAGGGGACATAGTCGCGACCGATGATGTGCGTGGCAGAAGTGGATTGCCCGAGAAGCGAAGGGGGAAGAAGGGAGAAGAGGAGGACGTGGAAAGAGAGAGAGAGAGAGAGAGAGAGAGAGAGAGAGTGTGTGTGTGTGTGTGAATGGTTGACGGAAAGCAAGACGGGAGAACTGTGTGGGGAAAAGGGCGAGAGACCAAAAGTTTAGCCGGCAAATCACCCGTCACTCACGCAGAAGCAATATCGAAACGACGCTCGGCTCAGCTCAGATCGACACATGCATTTCCATCTCTTCATTCCTTTTTCCCTCCTCGCTCCCCTCCTTCGTCTCCGAAAAAGCAAACCCAACGCATCTCACACACATCCGATAGCCGATCTAGTCCGTGTACCTACCATCCCAGTAACCTTGGAAGCCAACAAGCAGTGGCCCGCGCGGTCCAATCCTCCCAAAGCAGCACTCAGGGTCTGAAACAAGACCCGACTCCCGAAGCTCCGCACGTGCGTGGGGCAACACACACGCACACACCAAAAGAAAAAGAAAAAGAAAAAGAAAAAAGCGGGTCTTTTTGCAAGCCAAGTCATTCGATCAATTGTCTGATGGCGCATGCCTGTGCGAACGGTAGTCGGAACGGCCAGACTGCGGACGGCAGTTGTCAGAGCAGGAGGCGCGCGTCAAAACGACCGATGGTTCTTTAGGAGTCCTGTGTATGCTGTACCGAAGAGATGTATTGGGCTGAGGGGGAGGGCAGGGGCAGCGTAAGGCCGGGCAGCGTGAAGTCAGTTGATGGTTTGCAGCGCGCTCGCTCGGGGGTGAGGACGAAACAAGAATACGAGAGACGGCAAACCAACTTTTCGACGGGGGCATGCTGGAAGAGGTAGGGGTGGCTACATGTACATTGCAGACAGGGTGTGCATGAAAAGTAATGGGGCATTCGTTTAGGGTGGTAGGTAGGTACGGGGGGGCGCTCTGTATTTTCGCCAGGTAGTGATGATTCCTTTTGCTCTCTCAATACCATTGTTTTGTTTATGTGGCGCTGGCTGGCCGGCTGGCCGGCTGGCGCCTGTCTGTCTGTCTGTGTGCTGGCTGGGCTGTGTTTTGCGGGGGCGTGGAGACGAAGCGACATGGGAAATCGGATGGACGTGATGGACACTACTGGACACGGACAGGGCGTGCCGGACGGATGGTCCGTCCGCGACGATCGCGGCCGTGGGTCTGCCATGGGGAGATTTACATGATTGACAATGATGGGCGGCCGTAGATGTTGATGTTGATGGTGAAGGTGGTGTATGTGGTGAGCCTCGAGTTACCTTTGAATGCAGAAGTATTGTCCATGCTACTGCGACTGGAGCTCGTGGTCAAGTCAGCAGCAGCGAGCCCGTTCGCAGCAAGTGCCGCACAGCAGGGCCTCGTGCTTCGCGCCGAGTCGCAGGCCCAATGCAAGAGCTGCTTCCCCGTGACTGATCTGGATGTACCCGAACGTGGTATGGTGTACATAATTCAGTTGTCCTACCAGTGGTCCTACCCGTGGTCCTGGCCGAGAGGCAACAACGACGAGAGACTTGCCTTTCTACAGCCCCAGCCGACCCTCATGCGGCGCGACTGCAGAGGGCTAACGAAGGAGTCGAGAGCTGAGCTCGCTTTGGCTGCCTCCTGACCCTTCACTCTTGCATGCTGTGGGTTTATCGCCGGTCGGACTTGACGGGCGCCCGGAGAAGCGCAAGCCGGCGGTAGAGCGGAATTAGGCGTGTAGAGAAAAAAAGAGAGCGTTGCATGCCTACATATGTAGTGGCAGCAGCAGCAGGTCGCCAAGCTGACGCGGCTGGTGACGGCGGGCGGTACGCGTCGTTTGACCCCTTGGCCCCCCGTCTGTTGGGTCCCAAGTCGTCTGGACTTAATAATTTTTTTTTCCCTGAGCCTTGCCGTCGGGACGGACGCGCCAATTCCCTCCTCAGCGCGTTCCCCAAAGCAGGCATGGTGACGTCGTGGATTTTCCTCAAGAGGGTGCCAACGGTACCGGCGGCCCGGGCAGAGCAAAGCAAAGCAGCACCGCACACGCGACGCGCATCCTCGACGACTGGAAGCACCGCTCTGGACGTACGCTGACCTATTTAACGTTTGCCCGCAGTATGCAGGCCAGCGGCGACGCTAGCAGCCATTATCTCCATGTCGAACGACTTTTGGAACTCGGCGTCGACAACGCGTTGCCGCCTCGTTTTCAATTCCCCAAGCTGCTGGGGTTCCGCGTGTCGCCTGCAGACGGTCGTGGTTGGGTAGGTACGTTGTACAGTACACGGTCGGCCACGAGCAAGGCGGCATCAAGTACCGAGAAAGCCCAGAGGCAGGCAGGCAGGCTGCACTGGGGCTGCGTCTGAGATGGCGCATCAGGACAACCAAAGAAGAAGGGGTTTGGAGAGTTAGAGATGGACGGGTGCCGTTTCGAGCGGAGGGCAGCCCGTTTGGGGAGAGCAGAGTGGATGGGCTTGCAGAGGGCAGCGGCCGATGGCTGCACCGGCCGACCGCCACCAATACTTTCGTACAGCAGACTTGCAGAATCTCTGAACAGCCAGCTGAGGCGAAAGCAATGCCGTGTCGTAGGGCAGACGAGAGCGGGGCAGAAGCAGGTAAGCCGTGCAAAGAACCACAAAGAGAAGCGCGAGCATTGTGTCTGGTTTGGTGTTCCTGAGAGGAAGCAAAGATGCAGCCCTGTCGTGAGGTAGTAGGAGTCCGCCTGGCAGTGCCTGATTGCAGGGTCAAAGGAGCCGGTGCCGGCGCCGGCGCAAAAAAGACGAAACACGCACACATGTCAAAACTTTTTGCTGCCACTTCTGTAGATGTTGTCCTCTAGGCCAAAGCTGTCGAGCTGCAAGCAGTTGATCTTCTTGCATCGTTCAAAGAAAGAAATGGCAGGCAGGCTGGTGGTGAGTTTGTCCAACATGTTCGCCCACACGCCCACCGCCCAC
>JAIFKG010004927.1:0-11686 GCA_020351975.1 Phyllosticta ampelicida
GGCTGGAGCAGGGGCAGGCGGGTACGGCCATCTCCGCCCCTTGTCGATATATCATTGTGCTTGTACATACACATCAGCATACATACATATACCAAGCGATGGCTTTTTTTTTTCTTTTTCTTTTTCTTTTTCTTTTTCTTTTTTTGTTTCCACATCTTTCCCTCGACTCGACTCGACTCGACTCGACTCCCCCTTTCCCAACCCGTCTGGCCGCCCGCAAATACCTGCCCACGCCGTGCGTCTGGATCCTACCTGCCTCCTCGTCATCTTGTCTCAACACCTGACCCACCCTCTTCCGAATACGCTTCGTTGTAGCATCGATGCACGTCTTGGATAGACGCCAATGCTAACCCCCTTGCCAGGCTTGCTCAGCCTACCACCGAGTTTAGACGGCCCCCCTCTCATCGCCACATTCGGTGCGGGGTTACCGGCGCTCTTTTCTCTGCGGTCGGGGAATTGGCATGGTGATGGGGTGGCGGTGGTAGTGAGGTGATGGCGGGGGTTGTACAAAGCTAGGGAAGGTGGGGTGAGTGAGTTTTACATGCCAGGAAAGGTGATGGCGTGCATAGACCCCTCCGGATGGTCTGGACCGACTGAGTAATGGGGAAAGGGTGGGTCGAGACGACGAGGAGGTGGATTCAGATACACACTGCGGATTCTACTATCGTGTTGGCTAGAAGGAGGGATTCTATCATAGTAGCGGCTAGAAGGGATGAATTTGGATTGTGTCCACTCTCCTGTTCGTCGGCTGGGGAGAATCATCTCATCCGGTAAAGAGGTTTTGTGCGTTTTGGCAGTGGACCGGCGTTCGAAAAGGCGGTGGGCGCCGCTCTTGTGCTGATGGAACTGACGTGTATGGGGTTTACGGTATAGACGGTGTGTAGGACTAGGTGGGGAGGTGTGTGTGGATGACGTCCGAAAGAGGCAGTTCCAGTTGAGCCATCTCGATGGCTCCTGATGGCTCCTCGTAGCTACGCTCGCGGCGAGAAGGAATCTTGGACGAACGCCACACAGGTAGGGCCGACATCAATGCTCCTGGTCGGCTTCGCTGACGGTGATCAACAATCGGAGGCAGAGGGAGTCATTGACCGATGTTCCTGCTGTTGCTGGCCTAGTCGCACCACGACCGAGACTTCGCAATGCATTGCCGTCGGAGAGAATACCCTTCCTCCTCCTTCCTACCAATGGCGGACGACATACAGCACATTTTTTTCCCTCAACGCATTCAACACGCCCCATACCCTCTTCCTCTTGACGCCCTCCTTTCCCGCAACATCGTCCAGCGCGTGCGCGCCGTCAAAGTACTTTTGCAGCACGGGAAACAGCAGCCGCACTTCGTCGCCCTCCTCGAACCCGCGCCGCACGTGCTCGATCCAGCGCGCCTCGAGCGAGTTTGCCCGCTGCGGGCTATATATCATGCGTGGCGCGTAGTCGGCGGGGTCCTTGGAGGCGGCGGAGGCCTGGTGCTGGTGCTGGTGTGGGTGCGAAGAGGGAGGGAAGCCCGGCCGCAGCAGCACGCCGTTGCGCTGTGGCGTCGAAGGAGTGCCGTGCGGGTGCGAAAAGTCGGAGAGGTTGGTGAGCGAGGCGGCCGAGTGCGACGCATGCAGCGGCGAGGAGTGGCGATGCGTCGTCGGCGACGTGATAGTGGTGTTTGCGACGACGGAATGGAGCGCGCTGCCGGCCGCCCTCGTGCTGCGGACGCTCTCCGAGTCGCTGGTGCGCGGCGAGCGCCGGTGCAGCGGCGTCGACGGCGCGTCCTCGCTGGCTATCGTTGCCTGGTCCGAGGCGTCGTCTTGATGGTCGAGCGCGGCGTGTCGTTCGCGCGCCGCGGCGACGGCTGCTCGCGCAGCGTCTTTGACCTCGCGCTCCATGATGGCGGCTACTTCTGCTTGCACCTCTGCTGATACGCGGATCCAGGCAAAGGTGCGCAGTTGAGTTACCCATCCGCCGCGCATAAGCCACGCCAGGATTTCCATGTAGGCGGAGCGGTGGTCTTTGCTGGGAATGAGGGAGCCATATGTCCTCGGGGACTGATTCGAGAGGAGACTGAGCATCTTTGGCAAAGATGGAAGCGTGGGGAAGCGGGATGCGTAGGCCGGAATGGCCTGTGGGAGCTTGCGCATGTCGGCATTGGGAGAGACGACGTAAGTGTCTCTCTGATGCAGTGGAGGTATTGCCCGAGCCCGACGCCAATATATCAAGTGCGCGGCGATGAACTCGAGATCTGCGAGCGGTATTTTGTGTGCCAAAGCAGTCTTGTGGAGCGATTTGGTCGGATTGAGACTGCTAATGTAGTACGCAATCTGCGCCGAATACTCTCTCGCGTCGCTTTCAACTTCCTTGAGGATCGTCTCCTTGTCTTCAAGGAATAGTAATGCAGAATGAGGAGTCAGGGGGGCTTGAGGTCCCGACTCTATGTGGTCTCCATTGGGCAGATTGGCAGTCGTCAGCCAGAGACCTGGCATCTGAGGCTCGGTGGGTCGGGGTAGATAGTGAAGTGAGGGAGGTTGCGGGATCTGGTACGAAGCGTCGGCGAGCATCTCAAAGTGGATGTGGGCGATTTTGGAATTGGAAATGGAATCATAGAGGATTGCAATGGACTTTGCCAACGGGGACGCCGAAATTATGGAACTCCACAGATTTGGAATTGTCTCTCCTAACAAACCATCAACACAAACACCCAAACACGCCCAGATGTACTCACGCGTTTCTTTTGCCTTGTTCTTAATGCCCAATATGACCTTTGACTGCCGCGACACGTAGCTCGTCTTGGTCTGCTCGTATTTCAAGTCCCGTGAAAACTTTCGAATGACATTGTCATACATTTCCTCGGTCCGTAGTTGATACTCCAGCGCTGGCGGGTTCAGAACAAAAACGACATTGAACATGGTCATCTCTTCTTGTCCCCCAGCCGTGGACGCGCTTTTGGCGTCCGAAGCCGCGTCTGACAGGGCACCATCTGAGCCCTCGTCAGACAGTTCGTGCCCGTATCCAGGTTCAAAGCCCGCGGGCATCTCGTCCACCCTATTCTCTCTCCCTCCATCGCTCGAGCCCAGTCCTTCATCATCGTGATTGGTTGCCGTCGATGTCTGGCCGCCGTTGTGGTTTGCGCCATCAACGCCGGGCCCCTCGCTGGTCTTCCTTTTCCTCGTCTTCTCTCTTTTCCTCCACCCGCCCTTCTCTTTCGCAAATGTAGGGTACCCGATGAAACTCAAGCCCTCCATTCCCACCTCAAACTTGCGCTTGTTAAATCCCCGCCCAGGACACAGCAGCTTTTCCAAGCTTTCGCTCTTGAACCCAATCAAGCTCTCCCATTCCGGCGCGCCATCTGCGGCCACTGCGCCCTTCCTCCCCACACCAACCTTTCTGCCTTTGCTGTCTTCATCCCTAGTGCCAGTCAAACCGTCGACCTCGTCCTCGTCTTCTGTCAGGTCCTCCGACGCCGATCGCATGCTCCGCTGTCCACGGCTTCGGCCTTCCCTCAAGCCGCCGCGGCTGGTGCCCCGACTGTCCGCTCGGCTACCAGCACGACTCCCCGGATCGCCGTCTTCAGCTGCGCTACTGTTGGCATCGCTCTCGCTGTCGCTGCTCCATCCGCTGCTCGACGAACTGGTTGACTCGTCGTCCGTATTGTTGGACGCTGTTGTGCCGTACCATTGCGGGTGCGCGGGTTGGTTTGTCAGGGAGCCGACAGGATGTGGGGGATAGTGGAAGACGAGACGAGGACCGGACAGCGATTTGATTACGAGCAGGATGGCGACGAGCGATGGGTTCGGCGGGAGGATGTTTGGCGGGGGCATCATGTGAGTCGTGGCGGAATTGCGTTCGATTGAAGAATTCTCGTGGTCATTGAAACGTTGTCAGAGCAAGCAATCGCAACAGCGCCGCCGCAGCAGAGAAAACGTCGATGATGTCGGCAAGCGCATTCTGTAGTTGGTGTTGGAAGGTTGGTCAATGAACGACACGCGGGGAGCTGCGGCAAGGTTACGCGAGACTCGATGCGGGTAGCAGCTGAAAGCTACTTGCTCATGGCTCCAAAACATTCGAATCCAAATTCCAAACATAGAACCTGAAGCAGCAATCGAATAATATGCTTTTCTCTTGGAGAATTTCCGTTTTAAGCATTTTGATATTGGTGCTCTCTACATGTAACATTCCCTTGCTGTAATTGAATCTCCGACCTTTTGTCAGGCAAAGAGCTTTAGGTGCATTAAGCTCGACTATCGACCGCTCTGAACGCTAGAATCACCACAAACTTGCCCACCTGTGAGCATGCCTATTTTGAGATCTAGACAGATCCATCCACTGCGCCTGGTATCGCTGAGACTGCTTAGTCCTTCCTAATGCTCCGGAAGAAGTCCATGACGCCAGTAAAGACCACCAACAGAATACCTCCGCCAGGGCCGAGACGGAGCACCTTGGGCAAGAAGCCCTTGTAGAGGGCGCTGAAACCCTCCTCCTTCATGACCGTGCCAAGAGCAGGCCATGCCCAGTTGTACTTGGGAGTCTGACCAGCAACCTTGGCCGAGTTCTGAATGCGCGACTTTACAACATCCATGGGGGTGTTGAGAATGGTTCCGATCGTACCACCAACAGCACCCGAGATGAGGTCGTTGGTAATCTTCGAAGACTTGTCCTTGGCCTCGGGCATAAGGGACCTGACCTGGAAGATGGAGCCAAAGTAACCAGCGTTCCAGAGAATATGCCTCCACATGGTGCTTTCAAGACCCTGGTACAGAGTGAGAGGACCCTCATTCTTGATGATCTTGGTGACGCAGTCAAGCATGCCGTTGTACTTGGAGGCTTGAGCCTTATCTTGAAGACGGATCTTGACAAGCTCGAATGGGACGACGACGAACGATTCGGTGGCACCAGCAGTGGCACCAGTCAGGACCGAAAGGCTCTGGTTCATCTTCTCCTGGCCAAAGGCCTTGCGGTAGAACTTGCCCCACTCGTCGTTGGCGGCGAACTTGGTAGCCCTAGTCGAAATCAGAAATATATCGGCGCCACAGGAATCGTCCAGCTTACCTTTTGGGAGCCTCCATCAAGATGGGGGCAGTGATACCACGGTAGAGACGCGAGAAACTGCAACATGTCAGAGCTACCCTCGTACCCGTCCAAAGAATCGTCATTTATTACCCCTCATTCTTGATGATCTTGCTGAAGCAATCAAACATGCCATTGTACGCATCCGCACCAGTGGCCGTTGCCGTCTGCAGCTGCCTGTTTTGTCTCAACGGTCGTTCGTAGCTGGAGGTCTCGCTGAGCTTACACGCGGGTCTTGACAACGTCAAGAGGGTACCTGAGAATATTAGCAGTGTCGGATTTGGAGCAATTGGGAGGTGTCTCTTACATGACCAAGATCTAGATGGGCACCAGATCAGAAATCAATTGCACTCTTTTCACGAATGCGCGCATTGACTCACCTCTGAAACTCCAGCAACCGCGCCTATAAGCTGGTCAGTCGACACATGTTGGGCATCTGAGCGATTGGGCCAGACATACCAGCGGCGAACTGGTAGACGAAGGGGAGGGGTTTCTCGTCGGACATTGTGACTGTAGCTACTGCGACGAACAATCAGCCAAGGTGCACGTTGCGCGGTAGAGCGAGGACGACACACCGCTGGAGCTTTGACCGAATTTGATAAGGGTAGTCTCTCGTGACTTAAGGCTCGAGACGACAGAATTGATAGTCTCCCTAAGAGGTGGTCGAGCAGCAGAGCAAGAGGGCCAACTGGATACGGACTGTAGATTTTGGCGCCCGTCCGAGGCGGTCGAAGATGTGCAGGTGGAGTGTACTGGAATGGCAAACAGGAATGTTTTCCGACTGTCGCACGCTCCTTTGGGAATCGGCAGCCACATCCAATCATCCAGGGTCTGCACGTGATGAACTGCTGCACGTCAGCCACGGCCGAAGATATCCCGTGGAAGTTGATGACTAAGCATACACTCCCTTTGAGCTTAGCTTAGGGCCTGTCTGCTGACGCAGTCAGTCGCGACCCGACGCGTCTGATCAACGCCAAGGCTTAATTGATGTTGACTGCAGTCGTCCGTTGGTCTCCGCCTCCACAACGCGTCCACCACGCTCCCGGCTCCACTCATCCTGCCGCATTGATGGCGTCTCGCCAGAAATCATTCTTTGACCAGAAACACGGAAACAAGGTACTCTACCAATCCGTACCTTTGTCCATTGTCGCGTCCTGACTCGGTCGCGTCCAGCACAATCCACGACCACGGGAATGGCCGCGCTCACGTCCTGGCGACTTCGACTCTCCAAAGAGAGCTAATCTAGATAAACGTGAGACCATGATGAGCGGACCTCCAATCGCCCCCTCGACTCAGTCAAAGTCAAAGTTGAAGCCCTTTTACTTCGCCGAAGGTCAACCAGAACATCACCCGGAGAAGGAGAATCAAGGCATGGTCGATGCTGTGACCAAGGCCAATGACTACGACAACCTCTTGCCCACGAAACCAAAATTGGTCCAGTCAAAGACTGATCCCACGACGCCTGGAGCGAACCGACCGCCACTCGTCGACCTGCTTGGGAGTGAGGACCCTCCCTCGGCTTCAAGACGCGTTTCCCTCTCACCAGACGAGCAGATATACTGGCACATACCTGCGAGCTCCCAGTTGGCCACAACACCAGCACGAAGAAAGAGAGCTCGAAGCTCATCGCCGGCGTCTGCGACGCGGAACAACTCACGAAATGCCAAAAAGATGCGCCAGGGAACACCAAACATGAGAACGCCCAAGGCAGATCCTGCTGCGGATTTGTGGAATCGTTACGCGGTCAACACGACAAACGCCGAGTTGTTTCCCAATACCTCGGCATTTGCTCATCTGATGACCGAAGCATCGCCTCGATCTTCTGCCATTGCTGGTAGCGTAGGTGGTCTGAGAAGATGGGCAAGTTGTGGCGCAGAATGGCCCGCCTCCAAAACAAAGAAGCTTCGCGCAGCCGGCACTTTTCGAGAACCACTGACTCTAATTGACGACGAGGAGAGCGATGAAGCGTCTGAACTTCCCAAGGCAAAGGTGTCTAAGGTCGGTGCTCTCGTCGAGAAGATTCAGAAAAGTCTTGCCGAAAAGCCTTTTCACAATCCGGATGCTGGGCCATCAAGCTCGTCGCCACTACCGGAAGCTGTCGGATTTGGCGAGGATGTCCCTGGTTCACCTTTGCAACGGCTTGCTCCTATTCAGGAACGCACTAATACATCTGAATCCAATACCATCGCAAAAGTACCGGAAACGGGACGAAAGGAAGATGTGGACCCATCGAGCTCGTCGGAATTTGGAGATGACATCGATGAAGCATTGCTCGAAGCCGCCGTCGAGTCAACAGCTCTGACCATCCCCGGTCTCGATGGCAATTGGGATCAATTATCGCGGAAAGTACCAGTCGATTTCGAGCAGCAGGCGCAACACCCAGAGGAGGCAGTTCAGAGAGGAAACAAAGGCCAAACGCCTATAGATAGCGATGATGAGTTTGGTTTAGGCGATGGCGATGCCTTTGAGGACGATTTGGAGACTGCTATGACCCAGTACGACCTAAAGACCAGGTACTCAGCGCAGCCAGTAAATCCAACGTGGACAGTACCGCAGAACGACAACCAAAACCCATCTGTTGTCGATGACGATTCTGACGATGAATTTGGCGATGTTGACATTGATGAAGAGCAATTTGCAGCAGCAGAGGTTGCTGCTACGCAAGGCTACAAGCCGAGTGCTTTTTCTGTACGTACCTCAAGCTTTGCGTCGCGTAGTTAGCTTACTGAGTAATTGGAGAGTGAGAACAACAAGTTCGCCCGAACCATCCAACGCTATCTAGTCGTCAACGTTGTAGAAGGGCAGTTCAAGACCGCAAAGGGCTACATGCTCCCCGAAAAGGCATGCCGCCTTCCGTCAAGTTTCGATCATGTGCTAATCCCCTGTAGGTTCTGGTTGTCGAAGAGGAAAAGACCAAGAAAATGAAAGCAATCACCCTTCGCCAGTCCTGGTATGACACTCGTTGCACGCCAGGCTCGTATGTCCACATCATCGGCCAATTTTCATCATCCGGAGAATGCACAGTCGACGATGACAATAACATGCTCATCCTGCATCCGGACCACCTCATTTCTGCAACCACTGTCGGTGATTCTTTCAGCTGCATGCGCAAAGCCGTCTTACAGGATCGAGTCAAGGCTACGAGCAACGCCAGTGAGCCTGCCATGATTGGTACAATGCTGCATGAAATTTTCCAGGAAGCCATGAAGGCAAACAGATGGGACCGCGAGTGGCTGGGCTGGCTCATCAAGAAAATCATACCCCGCAAATTCGAGATGATTCTGGAGATTGGCCTGACGGTCGAACATGTCATTGATCGCCTAGTGGGGAAGCTGCCGCAGCTGCAGGGTTGGGCAAGAATCTTTGTAAAGGCAAAACCTGGTGTAAGTTGTTCTGTCATTACTCTGACGCCTTGCTGACCGGCTCACAGCAAGACGCCGTCGTCAAGGATCGAGATTCCAAAACTCTCCACATGAGCATCAACAAGCTATTGGAGGTCGAGGAACACATCTGGTCCCCCATGTATGGCCTGAAGGGCAACATTGATGCTTCTGTTCAAGCTGTAATGCAGGATGAGCATGGCGAGAGGGTTGTGATTGCTCCCTTCGAACTGAAGACAGGTAGAGCTGTCAACATATCCCACCAAGTGCAAACAGCTCTGTATACTTTGTTAATGTCTGATAGATATGGCAAGTTTCACCCCCATCACTGCTCTAAGTCGAAGTTAATTTCGTCTTTAGATGTCGAAATCGCCTATGGCGTCCTTTACTATTTGGACAGTTCCGAAATCAGTCGCATTCCTGCCATCCGCCATGAAATCCGTCACATGATCATCCAACGGAATGAGCTAGCCTGCTACGTCCGCGAAAGACTACAGCTACCCCCGATGCTCAAGAATTCGCATGCTTGTAACAAATGCTATGCACAAGAGACGTGCTTCATTTATCACAGACTTGCAGAATACGGAGAGGCGGAAACACTGAACGGGCCGGCCAAGCAAAAATTTGACGAGCTCGTACGCAACCTGAAAGTACCGCACCAGGAGTTCTTCAGAAAGTGGGACTTGCTCCTGACGCAGGAGGAATCCGATGTAAAGAAATTCCACCGGGAGCTATGGACGATGCTCAGCCATGAGCGCGAAAAGCTGGGACGGTGCTTTGCCAATTTGGTGGTTGAACCTGACTCCTTCATCGATAAGGATGATGGAGAGAAGGTCATTAGGTTCGAGTACACGTTGACCAAACACGAGGCGCCAGTGGGATTCACTTTCACCGAATCCCAGATCACCGTGGGCGAGCCCATTGTCATTTCGGACGAAACAGGGCATTTTGCGCTGGCAAACGGTTATGTCAAACTCGTGCGAAAACGATCCATTACGGTTTCAGTCGACAGAAGACTTCACAATGCTCGCATCCGAGAACCCGACTTCCATCCACGTCGCAGACAAAAGTTCGCTGGAATAATGGACGTAACAAGTGGGCCTGTAAAATCGACAGAGTACGTGCAGGCTGATGGGAAGCCGATCCTCTACCGTCTGGACAAAGATGAGTTCAGCAATGGCATGTCCATGGTCCGCAACAATCTGATCCAGCTGATGAATGATGGGGACGTTCGGGCGATGAAATTGCGGTCTTTGATTGTCGACGGAGCAAGCCCAGAGTTCAAGCCCAGCCCGAGCGCGTACTCTATCAGGACTCAATCCCAAGGAGCGATGAACTTGGATCAAGAGGCCGCGGTAGAAAAGGTCTTTACTGCGCAAGACTACGCTCTGGTTCTCGGAATGCCTGGCACAGGCAAGACCACGACCATTGCCCACATCATCAGGTCACTCGTGGCCAAAGGAAAGAGCGTCCTCCTAACGTCGTATACCCACACTGCTGTCGACAACATTCTCCTCAAGATTCGCAACGACGGCATCGGCATTCTGCGTCTGGGAGCAACGGCCAAGATTCATCCAGAGGTACAAGAATTTGCCACCATTGCAGCCCATCCTTTGGATTCCCTCGAAGAACTCGAACGGTCATGGAAGGATCCTCCTGTTTTAGCAACTACCTGTTTGACCATCAACCATCCCATTTTTAGACGACGTCTCTTCGACTACTGCATTGTCGACGAAGCGTCTCAAATTACATTGCCAGTCTGTCTGGGCCCAATTCGCATGGCGAAGCGCTTCGTCCTGGTCGGAGATCACCACCAACTCCCCCCACTTGTCCAGAACAAAGATGCACAGGAAGGCGGCCTGGATGTGAGTCTGTTCAAACTGCTTTCAGATAAACAACCGGAGTCAGTCGTCAACCTTGAACATCAATATCGCATGTGCGCCGACGTCATGCTCCTTTCCAATACCCTCATCTACAATGGCCGACTGAAGTGTGGTAATCAAGCCGTCGCGGACCGCTCTCTGAATGTCCCCTCGCTATCAGCTCTCCAGCGCTTCCACGAGTGCAGCAAGTCCAGCAGGTTCTCGTGTACATCTAGCTCCTCGATAGCACTGTGCCCCAGCTCTGATACGTCGAGCTGCTGGCTTCAACGTACGGTCTTGCCAGCGAACAAAGTCGTCTTCCTCAATACCGACACTCTCCTGCCCTCCTCTCTCGAAGCCGTGTCCAACTGTCGCATGACCAACCTTGTCGAAGCAACCCTGATCCTCCACGCCGTCGAAGCGTTCCTCGCAATCGGAATCAACACCGACAATATAGGAGTCATCACCTTCTACCGTTCGCAACTGGCACTCCTGCGACAAAGCCTGCGCCACCGCCCCGGACTCGAGCTCCACACGGCCGACAAGTTTCAAGGCCGCGACAAGGAGGTCATACTCGTCAGCTGTGTGCGCAGCAACGAGGCCTGCATAGTGGGCGAGCTGCTCAAGGACTGGCGGCGCGTCAACGTGGCCGTGACGCGCGCGCGCAGCAAGCTGATCATCCTTGGCAGTAAGAAGACGCTCGTTGGCTCGGGCAACGAGACGCTCAAGGGCCTCGTCGACGTGTGCGAGAGCAAGGGGTGGGTCCTGGATTTGCCGGCCAGCGCGGCGCGCGACCATGCGTTTGAAGACTCAGGGCTGAGCCAGACGCAGGCCGATGTGGCGAATGTTGGCGGTCCGGGCTTCGAGAAGAAGATGCGCGATTGTGGGCTCCGCAGTCCGAAGAAGAGTCCGATGAAAAAGTACTTGGCGCCGAAAGATGCGAATGCGGGTGCCGGCCAAAGCCCGACGAAGAAGAGCAGGAAGCAGATGTCGAGCCAGTCGAGTCAGGGCGCGAAGAGGTCAACGCGCGTGCCCGAGAAGAGAGGTGTGGTCAGTAAGAAGGCGCTGCTGAGTGGGAGAACGGTGCTTAGGGATATCGTTAACGAAGCTATGGGCGATGCTGGCTGGGAGTGATTTATCGGATAGCACAACAGCGTAGTCGGACTCCGCATGGGTTCTTCCTTTCTTTCTTTTCTTCTTTTCCTCCGGCTTCTTGGACAGGGGAGTTTGCCTAGTAGGCCATGTGTGCCTTGTCCCTTTGTATTTCTTGGTCGTACCGTACGGTCTTGGGTATGTGTAGCTTTAACGACACGCTACTTGCGGGGGGGGGGGGGGTTTCGTAATTGATGGTTGGCAAAAAACCTTGTGTTTAAAGCGTGGATTTTAAAAAAAAATCAC